>JAVFBZ010187348.1:0-14838 GCA_032466195.1 Katharina tunicata
CTGTCTTAGTGGCGTACGGGAGCTGAACACCCCTTCCCAGGGGCTTGAGGTATATTCCCCTTCCACAATGTTGGAGATTAACTAGGTCCCCTGTTAACACGGGTGTGGATCGAGCCCTGTATATTCCATCTGCTTCCCTTAGTCCCTCTGTGGACCAGGACAGGGGAGATAAACCATACAGGGTACATTTCTTAGTTTTTATTGAAAATGGAAAATATGACTTATTGTTTAATAAATGCTAAGCGGTCTATCAGAAGCCGATTCAAGTGTGCACATCTTCAGTCAGCTGAGTTTTCACGAGCTTTGCGAGTTGTCTGCCCTGAGACATTACAGCGAAAATGTTAAAATGTTGAGAACTTCTTACTTTGTTACCTAATCAGTATTTTCTCTGATGTTAATACAATATTGATAGGATTGGGCAGGAAACAATTTGGTACTGGTTTGTTTGTAAAGTAAACTTAGACTGGAAGGTAAACGATAACAAGTCCTACTGTGGTCAAGGTGATTTAGTTATATATTTTAGTTGTTAATTTATGTTCATATGGATTTTGAAAGGAAAGTTGTAATGTTTGGGTTTCTATTGCATGCGAGGCCGTGCCCATGGTTCAGTTGGTTGATCATTGGATTGAGTAATCCTCTTCACTGTACCCGGGAATTGAACATTTGCCCGGTAGAACTCGCTGTAGAGTTTGTTTTGTGGTTTTTACTGGTTCCTTCTCAGTTTTCCACAATGTGCCGGCTGAGCAGCCGTCATGCAAGTGAAATCCCCTTGAGTACTAGGTTCAACACTTCTCAGATGAATATATAAATCTTATGCAAATGTCTGAAATTGCTGAATTAAACAATTTAGTTGTAACCCCAATATAGATATCCATATTTACCTTGGCTCTGTCTTCGTGGCGTACGGGAGCTGAACGCCCCTCCCCGGGGCTTGAGGTATATTCCCCTTCCACAATGTTGGAGAGTAACTAGGTCCCCTGTTAACACGGGTGTGGATCGAGCCCTGTATATTCCATCTGCTTCCCTTAGTCCCTCTGTGGACCAGGACAGGGGAGATAAACCATACAGGGTACATTTCCTTGTTTTCATTGGAAATGATTGACTTCAATTGTTAAATAAATCCTAATCGATCTGAGTAGCAGATTAAAGGGCTTTTTTTTTTTCAAATGGCATTTTTTTTTTTTTTTCAAAAGAACCAAGCTCGGTGATTTACATGTAGTTCTGGATCAGTTTTTGTTTATACAATAAAAAGATTAAAATGTTTCATAGTTGCTTGTTAAGAAATTCTTCTGATGTTAAAACAATTAGCAGTATTGTGCACAAAATAACTTGGTGTTGATTTGTTGGTAAAGTAAATTTATGGATTGTTAGTAAACTGATAATAAATCCGGTATCTGTAAAGCTTTATAATATAATTTATTGGGTTTAGTTAAGAATTTTAAAGTAAATATATCTTGTATGGCAAGTTATATATTTTACGGTTTAATTTGCAAGTGCCAAAACTGTTATCAGAATGTGTTTTATAATCCCAACATAGACATCCATATTTACCTTGGCTCTGTCTTATTGGCGTACGGGAGCTGAACGCCCCTTCCCCAGGGCTTGAGGTATATTCCCATTCCACAATGTTGGAGAGTAACTAAGTCCCCTGTTAACACGGGTGTGGATCGAGCCCTGTATATTCCATCTGCTTCCCTTAGTCCCTCTGTGGACCAGGACAGGGGAGATAAGCCATACAGGGTACATTTCCTAGTAATTATTGGAAATAAATGTTAAATGAATCCTAATCAATCTGAGTAGCAGATTAAAGGGCACTTTTGTTCAAATGGCTGTTTTTTTCAATAGAACCAAGCTCGGTGATTTACATGTAGTTCTGGATCAGTTTTTGTTATTACAATGAAAAGATTTAAATGTGGTCTCTTAGTTGCCTAGTTAAGAATTTATTCAAACGTTAAAACAATATTTGCACGATTGGGCACAATAACTTGTTGGTAAAGTAAATTTATGGATTGTTAGTAAACTGATAATAAATCCGGTATCTGTAAAGCTTTATAATATAATTTATTGAGTTTGGTTAAGAACTTTAAAATAAATATATCTTAAGGTATGGTTTTTTTTTTAGGGTTTCATTTGCAAGTGTCAAAACTGTTGTCAGAATGTGTTTTATAATCCCAACATAGACATCCATATTTACCTTGGCTCTGTCTGAGTGGCATACGGGAGCTGAACGCCCCTCCCCGGGGCTTGAGGTATATTCCCCTTCCACAATGTTGGAGAGTAACTAGGTCCCCTGTTAACACGGGTGTGGATCGAACCCTGTATATTCCATCTGCTTCCCTTAGTCCCTCTGTGGACCAGGACAGGGGAGATAAACCATACAGGGTACATTTCTTAGTAATTATTGGAAAAGATTGACTTCAATTGTTAAATAAGTCCTTGTTGATCTGAGTAGCTGATTAAAGGGTGCTTTTGTTCAAATGGCTGGTTTTTCAAAAGAACCAAGCTCAGTGATTTACATGTAGTTCTGGATTAGTTTTTGTTATTACAATGAAAAGATTTAAATGTGGTCTCTTAGTTGCCTAATTAAGAATTTATTCCGATGTTCTTCTTTATTATTGGAATAGTCGTGAAAGAAATCCTCATTATATTAGTGGCGGGCGTCAGTTAGTAATAAACGGCAGTTTTCATTTGGGGGTAAATCTGACGCCTCCACAGTTGGATGTGCTGTAATAGGTCCCAGGCTGTTAACCATGCAGGTGTACTAGAGAAGTTGTGGTTGATACCAAGACACTGGCTTCTATGGTTTTCCACTAAACAGGTACTTCCTCTTGTAGTATAAATGTTGATTGAGTACACATAGTTTCTAACTTGAGGAAAACATTACAAAAAGGACAACCCCCAAATGTGGATCATTATCATTTATTTTTTTATGATGATAAAAATGATTCTGTTTACAGCAACATGTAGATGAGAACATACAGCTAGGACCGGGAACTCGCTTTTCTATGTGGGGACGGGGAAGCAGTGCTGGAACTACCAGCTCAAAGGAGGCAGAAAGACCCTCTGCTCCTGGAAATAGGTAAGTTATCTCCCCTTAAATGTAGCATTGTAGCATGGTTGGAGGGAGTTCTGTGTGCAGGTGCTCTCTGAGATACATGTAAGGGGTACAGTAGGTTGATTTGTTGTGGCATCCTGGTCTTGTCCTGTTGAGGGTGTCCCTTCACCAATTGGCCTGGCACCCCTTCCTTGACTAAATGACCTCAAGTATGGCATTCAACCTGAATCTGAGGATTAACGTAATAAGTATTATGAGATAGGCTTTTTGGTCATTGCTGCCAGCATGAAGTCTGGTCAGAAAACTTTCCACTAGACAAATACATTCTTTATTATTTAAAGCTTTATTAACTCGCATATAAACAGCCGATGATGATTGAAGTTATCCCTGTCTGATGACATTATGTTGACAATTCCACTTCCTGAGAGCTGTGACCAAAAAATATACTAATTTTTCCCTGGCCCACTAATAAAAAAAAAAAATGGGGAAATACCCCATGAAACCAAATCTTATTTGCATCCATTATTACTTTATCGCTATTTTCAATGCTGTCCCAAAAAATTCTCCCAGACTCCACTGTTATATTTAAGTAGTTAACGATGGAACAATTGCTACATTTGACAGGTTTTCAGCGCTTTCATCCAGAGCCGAGGAGTCTTATGATCCACGTAGTCGTGGGCGGGGTCGTGGGGTCAGCCCAGCTCGCTCAGATTTGCGGTCAAGAACATCGTCTAGTCGTGATCCACCACGCCCCAAACAAGGTGTCCGGTCATCTATGGAGATGGAACGACAGAATGCTCTGGCCACTGTTAAGTAAGTTTCTTTATTTGCTCTCTTCTTGGTTTATTCTTTGGATGAGAAATTAAATTTGGTATTCGATATAAGGAAAGAATTGGGCAACCCCCACAAAAAGAAATATTTTTCCTGAATAATGCTATTTGTCTGCCCATTTGAATTCTTGACATGCCCATGAAGCTTACATATAGTATATCTTGGAAGATATTTAATTTTGGCTCTTGAAACTTATCTACTAAATATTTTCCAGCATTTTCTGACTGCCTTTTTTTTCCTGTTGAATTACGAGTTTACCATTGCCTACCTTATTGGATGAATGAAATGATTTCTGAATTTTAACACCGCTGATTAAGATAATTTACCAGACATTTGTCCTGCAGTTTGTTCGACCAAAAAGTATATTTCGGGAAATATTTCAGGAAAATAAAAAAAATTGTACTAAAAATGTCCTGAACGTAAATGTAAGTTTTTTGTCCTTGGCTTGTTTATAAGTGAAATGTGCCGCGAGTATGTCCTTCACCTAATTTGTTTTTCCCCTCAGATCTCTTTCTTCAAGCGGTCGCAGCACACCACCCTCTAGAGATGCCAGTCGCGATAATAGTCGGTCACGTGACGCAAGGCAGGATGTTAAAGCCCCACCCCCTGACAACAACATGAGTGATGACGAGATTGAGAGGAAAACAAAAGCTCTGATTGATGAATATTTACATATACATGATACCAAGGTAGGGCAAACTTAAGTGCATCTGCTAGGCCCCTTCTCAGTGTACCAAGTCTGGCTTCAAGCCCCTTTCGCGACTTAAGGCATATATAAGGGATTCTTTTTGTAGTTGCATGCAGAAATCACAGATCTTTTTTTACGAGGTTGCTTCCAGTTCCGTAAAAACCCAGTCAAACAAACAAGTTTTCTTGGCTTTCAGCAGTTTATCTTGTTGAATTTCATCAAGTGAAATTGTACAAATTAAGCACTAATCAGATAAATAAATCTTAAATCTCTTGTGCTCTGGTGCTTTATGAGCCAAAGGGAACAGGATGCCGACTTGTTGTGGTCTCCTGCTTTGTTAATGTTATGTTAATGTTTTGTCCTGTCTTGCATATTGCCCGCGTCATTTATGGTGGTTTCCTTCACCGATTGGGCTGGCACGCCGTCATGTAAGTGAAATAACCTTTAGTACGGATAAAACCCCAATCAAACATTGTTTTCATTCTGTATTGCTGTCTTAACCATACATTGAAAGAACATTGTTTTGCCAGCAGAGCAAGGTATGTTGTGGTGGGAGCCTCTTATGCCCTGGTGCTTTCTGAGCTATGGGGCATCAGGAAGCTGATTAGATGTGGGGTTCAGTTTTCTTCCCGTTAATGTTTTGTGGTGTCTTCTGTGTTAACAGCACTGTTAAGGGTGGTTTCCTCCACCTCTTTGGCGCGCACACCGTCAAACAAGTTAAGTAACCTTAAGCACTGCATAAACCCCAATTAAACAAAGGAAAATAGTTAACATGTTATGGTTGTTTGTATAAAAAAAATTGTGCCGTCATATAAAATTAATTTCACAACTGAATAATGTGTTGGTTCACAGGAGGCAGAGGTGTGCATTGCTGAGTTTAGTACGCCTAATAATAACTACCGCTTCGTAGCAGCGGCCTTAAACCATGTGATAGAAAGATCCGAGGTTGCCAGGAAGCAGACTGGCAATTTATTACACGATGTCGTCAAAAAGAAAATAATATCCATAGATTCTTACACTCAAGGGTAAGTCATTTTCTAGAACATGTATCCATGTGTCAAATTCTTTCAACTGACATTTCTTGCTTGAATCTGCTGCGCCAATCAGGCGTGGAGAATTAAAATGCAGGTCATTGGATTCTTACAGAACTACCTCTCACAACATGTAAATGTGTTGTGGCTTCCTGTTAACCTTTTGGTCTTTATAAAGCCAGACTGACAAGGATATCTTAAAAGTGAGACAACTAGCAGAGAGTAAATAACTAAACACAGGCCTTTTTCTTTGCTGGGGTTCCTTAACGTTAACTTATTGTGCATTTAGGAAAAAAACCTTCAGATTATATTCATACGGTCATACTTAGCACTGGAGGAATATTATCTTATTATCTATATTAAGTGACTACATATTTTATGGTTGTGTTAAGAGTCAGTCTACTGTTGGAATACAGAGCCGTCATATAAGTAAAATACCCTTCAGCACGGCGTTAAACACCGATCAATCAATCATACCTGGCAATCCCTCCCTTGTGATTGGCTCTCACAAAAGGGTTTGTTTATATATATTTTTACCCCTCGGCCAGAGAGTAATCACACTGGCACAGAGATATCTAATTAAAGCCGATACATTATCTCATGTTCTAGATCAATTCTCAGAGACAAGTTCCTAGATAAACCTGAATCTCGAGTTGTTCTGGATAAGCTATCTCGATAAAAGGCCGTACATGTAATTTATCTTGCCTCCATCGTGATTCGAACTCTGGTCTCGGGCTAGCAGGACCAGATATACATGTAAAAAGCTGCTGTTTATAGGCGGCAAAGGCCTATAAACTAGGGCTGGTCCATAATCTCTCCAAAATGAAAAATAATTCGGGGATTGGGTTGTGAAAAACTTCTGTACAAAGTCCCGTAAAAATACCACTTGGACCTTGAAGGAAACCACTTATTATAATCTTCTTTCAAACGTTTTTTTTTCCTCAGATTGAGTGAAGTGTTGACGATAGCGGAGGATATAGAGATAGATATCCCTCGTATCTGGACCTACCTAGGCGAATTGATAGGCCCCATGGTACATGACGGCTGTGTACCCCTCCAGTTCCTCAAGCATGTCTGTGATCCCCTCAAGGCAAATAATAAGGCGGGAGTCCTTGTGGCAGAAATACTCCACGAAGCCGCCCGTAGATTAGTAAGTGTTCTCTATTTGACAAGTTGGTGGTAGACTCCTGGTGCTGTCTTGAGCTAAGGAGCATCAGGAAGCCGATTTGTTTAGGTGGCTTGAATGTGTATTGTGTTGTCAGCATCGCTTTTTGTGGTTTCCTTCACCGATGGGGCTGGCACGCTGCTGTTGGGAGATTCAGGATTTTACAGAAAACGTTATTGCTATAATACTTTCATATTGCAAAATGACAACCCTGATACGTAGTTGAAACTATAGGTGATTTAGTATACCCAAAATACACACTTGACCATACATGTTGACTTAAATTCAACCCCACCTACCACTTAAGAAAATACACATTATGCAAAGGTGATGAAATGTAGAAGCACTATTTAAAAAAAAATAAAGTTCAGGCTTGAAACTTAGGGAAAATTTAAGGATTAGTTCCGAACTTCTTATAAATTCCAAAAAATTTCTTAGGTAGAATTTGTGCCGGATTTAGGGTAGGTCGTTTTTACGAGATTCTATTACCAGCTCTCCTACAAATGAAATGTATGTACATGTAGTATTGTAAAATATGAAGGATGACTTTCATTTTAAGTGTCTTTGGTTTGCCATAAAACACTCGCTACATGTTTTCCCCGAGAAACAGCCGATGATGATTGAAGTTATCCCTGTCTGAACATATTACATGTGTGTTGACAGTTAATTCCTCGTCCTGAGAGCTGTAACATTATGCTGGGAATTCACATCCACAAACAATTTTATGATGACCACCTAAATGATAGTTTGTTAATTTCTATGAAAACTTTTGTTTTGTGCAATTGATTTTTGATAACTATCACTAGCTTATGGCGAGGCGATGGCAAGAGTTCCCTGTGCGATGGAGCTCTGAGCTAAGGGGCCTCGGTGAGCCAGTTTGTCCTGGTGTTTTGTCCCTGTCCCGTGGCTTTTTGTCCCTGTCCCGTGGCTTTTTGTCCCTGTCCCGTGGCGTTTTGTCCCTGTCCTGTGGCGTTTTGTCCCTGTCCGGTGGCGTTTTGTCCCTGTCCGGTGGCGTTTTGTCCCCATCCCGTGGCGTTTTGTCCATCCCGTGGCGTCTTTCTCTGTTGCCAGTGTAGTTTTTTTTTACCCATTGGGCTGGCAAATCCTGATATAGATGTAATAACCTTAAATATGGCACAACTTATCCCTTTATTCGCCTCGACTCCACTATGGAAAAAACCCATTGGTTCCAAACAGTTTTTTATATTTAATAAATTAATTTAGTTGTGCCCTTTGCGTAGAATTTGTTGAGGATTTAAGGTAGGTCGTTTTTACGAGATTTTATTACCAGCTGTCCTACAATTGAAATGTGTGTATTGTAGAATATGAAGGATGACTTTCATTTTAAGTGTCTTTGGTTTGCCATAAAACACGAGCTACATGTTTTCCCCGAGAAACAGCCGATGATGATTGAAGTTATCCCTGTCTGAACATAATACATGTGTTGACAGTTAATTCCTCGTCCTGAGAGCTGTAACATTATGATGAATTCACATCCTCAAACAATTTTTAATGATAATTTGCTAATTTCTAGAACATGTTTTTGTCGTGCAAATGTATTTAGATAAGTGTCACTAGCTAAAGGCAAGTGGTTTGTAGTGAGTTTCCCTGTACCATGGAGGTCTGTGCTAATGGCCTCAGTGAGCCAGTTTGTTCTGACGTCCTGTCCCTTGGCTTCTCGTCCCTGTCCTGTGGCTTCTCGTCCCCGTCCTGTGGCTTCTCGTCCCTGTCCTGTGGCTTCTCGTCCCTGTCCTGTGGCTTCTCGTCCCTGTCCTGTGGCTTCTCGTCCCCGTCCTGTGGCTTCTCGTCCCCGTCCTGTGCCTTCTCGTCCCCGTCCTGGTGGCTTCTCGTCCCCGTCCTGGTGGCTTCTCGTCCCCGTCCTGGTGGCTTCTCGTCCCTGGCCTGTGGCTTCTCGTCCCTGGCCCGTGGCGTCTTTCTCTGTTGCCAGTGTTTTTGAGGTTTAGGTTCGACTCCCCTATGGACAAAACTCCTTAGTTCCAAACTTATTTATATATTCAATAAATTAAGTTGTGCCCTTTGTGTAGAGTTGGTTGAGGATTTAGGTTAGGCTGTTTTTACGAGATTCTATTACCAGCTTTCCTACAAATGAAATGTGTGTAGTTTTGTAGAATATGAAGGGTGACTTTTATTTTATGTGTCTTTTGCTTACCATAAAACAGTTACGCGAGCTAAATGATTTCCTAGAGAAACAGCCGATGATGATTGAAGTTATCCCTGTCTGAACATATTACATGTGTGTTGACAGTTAATTCCTCGTCCTGAGAGCTGTAACATTATGATGGAAATTCACATCCACAAACAATTTTAGGATGACCACCTAAATGATATTTTGTTAATTTCTATGAACATTTTTGTCGTGCAAATGTATTTAGATAACTGTCAATAGCAAAAGTTTACAAAGTTTTATAATTCTTTTTCAGGGCCATCTTAAAATAGGTGAACACTGGAAGGCTTCGGGCTTACAATGGTCTGATTTCCTGCCAGTTAATGTAGATGTGCAACAATTTATACAGGACAAGGTAAGCTAATAACCAAAATAAAGCACACGTGTAGTACAGCTTAAAAAAAAATAAAAAAATCAATTAAGTATGACGTATAAAATATGTAATATCTGAAGTGATATTGATTATGTTGTGTGAGAAATAAAGCTATAAAGATCATCCCAAAAATATGCTGTACCTTAAATCGTATAAACCAAATCTATCCCGGTGGTATGTCTCCATGCTGCTAATGAAGCATAAGCGCACGTCAAGTACAGCATACAAAAAAAACAATTCAATAATTATGACGTATAAAATATGTACTATCAGAAGTGATCGTGATATTGATTATGTTGTGTGAGAAGTAAAACTACAAAAATATGCTGTACCTTCAATCGTATAAACTAAATCTGTCCCTGTGGTTTTTCTCCATGCTGCTAATGGAGCATAATTTCATTATTTATTTTTTTTGTTCAGAAATTGGAATTTACACTGGCAGAAGAAACTCCCAAAAGTCCAACACTCAGCATGGAACAAATCCATACTGAACTAGAAAACCTGCTCATTAAGAGTAAGAGTGACAATGAAGAAGTATTTGATTGGATCGAGGTATGTACACAATTCATGCTGTGTTTGGGGAAGCTTTTCGGTCTTATTTCGAGAGGGGAGGTTCCTGTGGCTGCTGAGATAGTGGGGTGTTTTTTACCAAGATTATGAACAGCAATTTAATTTGTCTTCCTACATGGTGTTAAACCGAAAGGACCTTCGCCCAATCCGCTGGTGCGAGTGAAATTACTTAAAGTGAGAGGAAGAGTATAAGTGTATTTAAATGGAATTAGTAAACTCTTCCATAACTAAAACTTCCTGTAACAGTTACTGTGAAACACCAAAGTAGGTATTCCCGTTTAAACAGCCGATGATGATTGAAGTTATCCCTGTCTGAACATATTTTGTTGACAGTTAATTCCTCGTCCTGAGAGCTGTAAAAAGTATTCATTCAATTTTCTCAAATGAAGCACTCACCTTTTTAGTTGTCCTGGTCCTCCGCGCCAGAAAGCGTTGTTTGTGTTGAGGCTGATTTCCCACACTGACCAGACCCTCCCCCCCCCCATATCGCACTCAAACAATTTAATTGTTATATGCTAGACTTTCCTAGTACCTTGAGTAAGACTTAAAACCTCCATCAAACAAACCGTAGAATTGACTACCCTATAATGGTTTTTTTTATACCCAGTGGTGAAATGCCTTTTCTCGGTAATCGAGGAAGAGAAACAACATTTATAAGGATATTATATGCTTTCATTTTTGCAGGGCAATGTTGATGACGAGAAAGCGAGATCGGCGAAATTTATACGGACTTTAGTCTCACTTGTGTGTACAAGTGCTATACAAGGTCAGTAAACGACTACCAAATTAGGTCTGAAATTTTAAATAACGGTTTATTGCTTTGTGCTGAACGCAATGGGTCAACTGGCTTTCCTGCTATCTTCACGTTGGGGGTAGGGATCTGTGTGCCTATGTGCTAAGGTATATACCAGATCTTTTTTAAACATGTTTACAAATGCATTAAATAACTGATCTTCAACACAACCAAACTCGTTTTAAAATTGAGACTCAAATCATTCTTCGACTGGCCATCTTGTTGTTTACCCATACGGTTATCTCTGTGCTGTTTATAGTTTATAAGATGGTACTGCTTGGCGATTTTATCTTTATATTTTTTCTGCCTTTTACAGACTTAAAATTGATTCTGCTCTGACAACTTTTTTTTCTCTGTTTAAGTAGGTGTTTTAAATTTAAATGATTGATTCGCCGGCCCACTTTAAGAGTGGTAAAATTTAGAAGATTCAATTGACAGCGCACTTTGCAGAAACAGTAATTTGGCAACGTCAAGAATGGCCTGTCATCACATTAGTGCTGGTATTCTTTAGAATCTGCCAGAAAGATACAAGCCTATTTTAATATGAACCAAGCAGAGTCAAAAACGTTGGGTAATAAATGCCTGGGGTAATAAATGATATATTTTGTTTGTAGGGACGAGTTTGTCGTGTAAGATTGACGAGGTATTAATGAAGAAGAGAGGGGTCCTGCTCCAGAAGTATTTGGATCACCAGGCAGAATTAGAACTCCAAGCACTCTTTGCTTTACAAGCATTAGCCAATAAATTGGAATACCCCTCAGGTCAGTACTGAAAGGATAAACTTGAAATATTGTTTCAGGCAATTTTGGCCACCCCAGGAAAAAATGTTAAATATTTTAGTTTCGTAAAATGTAAATTAAAAAAATGTCTCGCCTGATACTCTTAAGAATAATATAATATACCCTAAATGCTCATCAAATTCGACCTAAAAGGACACAAACTTTAATTAATTTGGAACTAAAACTGACATTTTCTGGTAATTTAGTCTGAACTTCATGAAAAGGTCAAAATTGCATGACTACACTTTTTACCTTTTGCATAAAATGCAGTTTTATGAGTTGTAAAGGGGGTCAAATTTGTCGAGCATTTACGGTATACTTTATTTTCCAAATTTCTCTGCATACCTGGTTTTCCTTAAACTATTGTTACATCATTGTTGGATAGGTTTGTCTTCATGGCCCTATCAACGTTAGGTATATAAGGGAAGTTTTTCAGTGGCTGCAAAGGTCGCAGTGTTGCCAGGTTTCGTTTCATTTTTCCACCATTCATATCGTCATAAGAGAAATACTCTTCAGTACAACATGAAATAAATTGATGGCTATATTAGTTACACACATTATGGTGATGTGAATGATATTATTTACAAAACAGCTGCTCTATTTTTCATGATTTAGTTGCTGTTTGATTTCAAAAAAGTTTATGAAGAGCTTCTGTTTTTTTCAGTTAAGAATTAGTCGCTTTCAAAAATTTAAAATGAAGGAATCTTGACGCCTTGTAAATTCTCTGCATTGGTTATACCAAGATGTTGGTGTTTTATGTGTCACAATGTTATTAAAGCTGAATATAGACACAGATACAAAGTTTTAAAACAACATTCTTACTATTTTATTACAGGGTTGTTGCGGTCTTTCTTTGAGATTCTATACGACGAGGATATTATTTCCGAGGATGCCTTCAATCAATGGGAGAAGAGCAAAGACCCTGCGGAACAGGAAGGCAAAGGAGTCGCCTTAAAACAGGTCGTTCAGTTCTTCACGTGGCTCCAAGAGGATGCATCTGAAGCTGTGGAGGATAGCTGAGGATAACTCCAACTAGGATTTCTAAAATATCAATTGTTTACCGCTCTCAAATTGCCCTGGATTATTCTAAATGGATTCAGGGTTAACCCCCACTGTAGACCCTCTGTCGTCGCATATTCTGCATTTCTGGATCTGTATATCTGTGAACCGAAGTGCGAAAATGAGATCACAATGTTTTCGAGGAGATTTATATTGATTATGGCTGATAAAATGTCTGTCATTTTTGTCTTGGTGCAAATTGAATTCTCAAGGCTTTTTGTATTTAATGTAGACGACAGAGATATTTTGTTATTTTCTTATATTTCACAATCCTTTCTTCCTACCATCTTCCCGTCTTTAATTACGGCCTGCCTTTTCCCTGCAGTTTTTTTTTTTCGTTGACAAATTATTGCTCTATTTTTTATTGAGTATTGGGAATAAATTGAAGTTGGTCGATGATTTTGAGGGTATTTTTGTTACCTTGATAACATGTTGGTGCTAACATACAGAGACAGGCCGAAACTTTCTGAAATGATCGTAGGATGTTTCAGCATCCTTCAAGAAAAAAATATATTGTAACCATTAAATTTCTCAAGAGTAAGCTTTGGGTCATTTCATTTTCTCTCGGAAAAAATTAAGGCTTAAAATAAACTCTTTATGCACTGGTTTTATATATATATTTATTTTCACAAAGGTCTATTTGGTTACGGATTGTATAAATTGCTTTCATACACAAATTTGTTGCAAAAATGATTGTTTTGCATACAAAAATGTCCTTATCGTTAATTTCTTTGAAAATTGAAGCATAATGAATGTGCTACTGTTTATATTTGAATGAAAATGTAAAATTTGCTATGAATAATTGATGCTGTTGTTGTATGTTGAAATAAGGATTCTAAAATGTGATTTATTATATAAATTTATATATATTATATTGATGTGGCATGTCCTGAAAAGTTTTTCTGTGGAGATGAATTGCGAATTGGACTGTAGATTCGGTAAAAAAAAAAAATGGAAAGCGAGATTTATTTATACTGTGATGAACTTATCACTGCTAATGCGTCTTATTGAGCCATGTGGCTGTTTTATGAAGGACATTTTTCATAAAGACGGCAAACATTGGCAACAAGTTTTTTCCCCATTGGACATCATACCGAACATTGTCATGGTATAAACTGACTTGGGAAAAACTTAAATCAGAGTTATCCAGAAACTGTAAGCAATCCGTGGTTTCTGTCTGAACTACAAAACGGGGAAGTTACATTCGTGAAATGAAACATTACATGTTCCTCCCCGACATTACCCGCATCAATGAAGTGATGAAAATAGGGTGTAAATAAAACCAAAAAATGATAACTTTATCTTGTGTTCAGTCAATTTCTGTACAATTTGTTCATCATTTCCTTTTTAGCACAGGGCCCAAGGTTATGGATTCTACTCCAGTGTAAATTCTGCGCTCATGTGAGTTGACTCAAGAGCCCGTACTAAAAAATGTAGATCAAAGAACAAAGTTATAAAACCAAATTTGAAAACTGTGCTAAGCTCAAGTGGTTGGAATCTTGTTGAGTTTGTCCTCGGTTGAGTGCCTGCTCAAATCATTTGATCACCACAGATTTGGAGCAAAACTCAATGTGTGTACGATCTCATGAATTGTATGTTGAAATTTGTTGTGACTGTGGCCTCGGGTTTAACGGTAACTGTAGTCCGGGCCTAATCCAGACTGATTTTGAACCACTTTAAATGGGATTTGGGCACTTAAAGCATATTAAAAATCCAGTCTTCAACAGTCATTCGTTGAATGTGTTCAATAAATACGTAAAAGGTTCATCACTTGCATATGTTGTATATGAAACCGAAAAACGATATATGTATCTAAATGTCTTAAAATAAAGTTCATGATCAATCGAAGAAAACATAATGGAACGATAAAATACAACTAAATGTTTAACTCCCCTCCCCTTCCCACAAGGGTGATTTCCTCCATTGATTGGGCTGACACAATCATGAGTGAAATAACCTCGAGTACGGTGTGACAGTAAAATTCCAATCAAAGAAAAGAATTTTCAAATAAATGTGCCGCTAAAGATTTTATAGGTGGCGCCGGCTGGTCTTGGTGTTGTGGTATCGGAGGTGCGTTAGTGTTATCCGTGCATATCTCCTTATTTCGAAAATATGAGTAAGAGTTGAATCTAATGTAATAAGATAAAACAACAATGTGAAGTGTAAACTTCTTGTAAAATATTTACATGTACACTTTCATGCCATACTCAAGTATATTTCACTCAAATGATAGCGGTGTCCGTTTGCAACAAGACGGTGTTTCACTACTTCCTGGTTTGAAAGGAGAGCTTAATTTAGCAGGTGTTAGC
>JAVFBZ010187381.1:0-14835 GCA_032466195.1 Katharina tunicata
TGCCACTCCTTTGTGTCATTTTATTTATTGAAAGAGAACTTCCGATGGGATTAAGTGAGTCACACTCACCTCTTGTTGTTTTGTGTTTTCACTTCAGGATTTTATTAATATTTTGTAGTTCAATTTTTTGGGCGACCATGTTTTACAGGGGCAAAACAATGTGATCCTGATAAATCTAAAATTTGCTCAGATTAATTTTAATAATGCTTTGTTTGTGTGGTTTGACTTACTGTATATTGTTGATATATATTTTTATAGGCCAGTTTTATGTGATGATGTCCCCCCAGGAAGTCATACAAGGACAAAGGAACATCGCTCCTCGCACATCATTCTCACCAAAGATTGAAGGCAGAACAGCTAGGGATGACAGGAGAAGGGCTACGCACAATGAAGGTTAGACAAGAGAAAAATGATAGGTGTATAGCTCTTCTACTGGCATTACCCTCACTAATGTGGTTTTTTGGGATAAGTCTGCTTGATTACGTCCATGTATTAAATTTGCTGGTAAATGGGATCTGGGTGACATAAGTGAAATAACCTTGAGTGTGCTAAACACCTTTACCCTTTCCGGTTTTGTCCACTATTGCTACTGGACTTGCTGTCATGAGTGAAAAATCCTTGAGTGTAAAATACTAAATCAAATTAATAGATAGAAATACATTCCACAGGGACTAGTTCTTCACATACTTTGGGAATAATTTAGCATCCAATTTTTTTAAATTTCAGTTTCCATGGAGATAAGATGAAATAAGAACTAATTGAAGTTAGCCTTTGTTCCCAGCATAGTGTTAGCCAGAAATCAAAAACAGGGTGTCTCAAATCACTATTTTCAAAGAAACAGGGTGTCTCATTTGACATTTTCCCATCTTTCACATGTTAAATTTGACTGAATAAGGGTGTCTCAAATGGATTCCAGGTTGTCTCAAAGACACCCCTCTGGCTAACACTATGGTTCCCTGAGCATATCTGCAAAACCACTTGAGGTATCATTAGGAAACTTGATCCCCAAGTGTTGAACAGGTGTCTTATGATATTTAGAGATCTCCTAAAGGGAAATTTGTCTTCAATTTCCATGGAAACAAATTATATAATTGAGGTTAGATGGGTGGGGGATATAGACGACTTTGACTTCTTGTCTTGACGCCTGTGTGTCCTCAGTTGAACTGTTTTTGAGTAACAGCTTTTTCTTATGGCTTCTTATTTCTGTTTTAGTGGAGAGACGACGACGAGATAAAATCAACAATTGGATTGTTCAACTGTCTAAACTAGTACCTGATTGTTCACAGGAACAAACTAAACAAGGGCAAATAGGGGTAAACTTATTACTTTGACTTCTCTTTTTTACAATTTTCAAGACATTCACTTAAAGTTTGAATTCCTAGGTTTGTAAGGACCTATAACAGGACCAATGTATGGCTCGCCTGTCAAAAAAGGATTTAGTCTGATATCTATTTATTGTGATTTCTAAGGCACTGTCACACGTATGTAATGCAGACTACTGCTCAGAGTCGGAAAGGGAAAGAATTCAATATAGAAATTCACTAAACGGTTATTGATATAAATAACTAACACAGTTTTTCGCCAAATTTTAATTTTATTAAAACACAAATTAGTTTCATTTTATTTCTTTTCGCATTAAAACTAATAAAAGGGATTCCACGTGTCTGTCGTTTGTGCTCTTTTTAATCTACCATGATGGTCTGACGACGGGTTGGTAAAAAATGTGGATTAATGGTAAGCTAAAAATCGGAGTAAAGGCTTTTAATAATTCTCAAAAATAATGACAAACTCCATCAATTACTTGAGAACAAGTTTTTAAATGAAAACAATCATAGAATTATGACATACAAAGTTCAGATTAAATCTGCTTAAAAATCTATTTTTGTTAATGTGACCGTCTGTTCCGTCTGTTTGTCAGTTCTGCGTTTTAGTTAAACCTATTAGTTTGAGTCTAGCGATAACAACAGTGAGTTTTCAGCTGATTTTCGCCATGAAAACCTGTTGCAACTACATGTTATTTGGTGCGAATAAAGGCTTAATTTTTTTTAAATAGAATTTTAAATAGAGACGGGAATCCAATCTGATTCCCGTTGTTTTGCTTTACGGGAATTTTTCGGGAATCAGATTCCCGTCGGAAATCGCGCCCTCAACTATATGTCCAACCGTCTGTAATTTAATTGACCAGATTTTGGAAGAGACTCGTTCGAGCGTGTGGTGTCGGTAAACTAAAACTAAAATGTTCCAGTTCTCAATAACTATGGAAGATATTTAAAATGTGGTAGTTATAAATAATTATAAACAGATGTGGAATTAAACCACTGACAGATAAATAATCTTCCAACTAAACAAGCTTTGGAATTTGTATTTCATATTTTTCAAGGAATATATTCTCACTTTAATATGCTGCAATATAAAAATACACATCTGTTAACAGATTAAATAGGCCAATATCTTGCCACTTATCTTTTTAGGAAAAAGTCAACTCATGATAAATACTTTATTTGGTTAAGGCATGCTGGCCTGCATCAGCTGAACGTTTTTTAAATAAAAAAAATGCTATGGCTACATGGCTACAAAAGCCAAACAAAGGATTTTTCTAAAAAAAATGTGTTCATTTTTTTTTTTTTTACAAAGCCTCCTCGGAAATATTGGGGGTAAAAAAAAAAAAAAAAAAGAATCGCCCCTCCGCAAGGTTTTTTCAAAAGTAATTGTCAGAGAAACTAGTAATAAATTTTGTTTAGCCTAAGACACCACAATACATTTGTTAGTCTGGTTATTCACCTAAGGTAGATTTGTGAAGATTCCATGGCTACAGAGAAGGGCAGCTCAAAAGAGATTTCTAATCGGATAAGACGGATTTCCAGAAATCGCTGGCAAAGCAAAGTCATCATATAAGTGAAATGCCCTTAAATAAAGCATTTTACACCAATCCAATAAATTAAAAAAATTCTGTAAAGTGACAGTACCATTTTGCCTATTTTTCATTTATCCTAGGAAATGCTTGTTTAATTTCAGAGTAAAGGTGGCATCCTGGCTAAGGCTTGTGATTACATACAGGAGCTGAGAGCGGCAAATGCTGCACTAGCGGACCGGGTCAAGGAAATGGAACGGTTGCAAGTGGACACAGATTTACTAGCGCAGCAGTGTGAAGCACTTAAATCCGAGAATTCACTGTTACGAGCAACACTTAGTGAGAATGGAATTGTCAAGATTCAAGATATATCAGGCAACCCGTCCTGAGACCACTGACTTGTATCGTTAACTTGGGGGCGTTATTCTCATACATAATCATGAAGCTCTGTGTGAACTATTTACCATACATGAATTTCACTCATGTCTTTGCCAGTTGTTATGTTTAAGGCATGTGGATTTTGCAATCATATTTTGACAGTTCAGGATTTGAATCAACTCCATGGGATCAATGCCATATATGCCCATATACACTGGTGGATTGGAACAACATCTACAAATGGGCAATATAAAATACAATATTAACAGCTAAGGAACAGATTTTTTTAGTTTGCAATTAATTATTATGTGGTTCACAGTTCATTTCTTTTGAAACAATTTATTAACAGAATAGAGACTTATTTTAAGTGTGAATTAAATTGATATAAACTTTGGCCTGACTATTCTTAAATTTAACTGGGACTAATGACAAAGCTGAAGGGTTTGAACTTCTGAAGTGGGTTCACTCTTAGATGATATGGACAACAGCATAAGAAATAATTAAATTAAACAGATCTTATTGAATTATAGATTTCTTAACACCAAGAGTGGAGTTTAATGACATGATATTCTTGCACTGTTAGTTTCTTAGTTATTTTGAGATAAGAAATTTTCTTTAATGCTTTTATGTTCAAATTTTTAGAATATTTGCTCCATCTTTCTTGGCTATTATAAACCACCTTTAGTTCCCACCATAATCCAAAGGCAATACAATGACTGGTTTATCAAATATAGCACTGTAGTTAACGTGCAAGTAATAATTTATGGTCTGAACTGGAATTCGGTGTCTTGTTTTTTTGTTTTATTATCCCCATATTGTTGCAGATGAACATAAAGTTATTCTCGTTGTCCTTAATAAGTGACTAAAGATACTTTAAATTCAATAAGATATGAATTGTTATCTAGCCAAGCATATCAATTTAACTTTTTTATGAATTGTTTGCTGTATCAGTCGATGGTCCATTATAGGTTAAATTTCATTATGTAGATTAAATTGGGTTATGATTTAAGTTGCTAAATTTAATTAAGTTGAATTGTAATTTATTTTTCACAATTATCTACACAAGACTGTTTAAATACCCCATGTTATACAGAATTTTATCTCAGAAATGGGCATTTAATGTATTGAAAACGCTTTTATCATTATTTTATCTGTCAGTACACCATTCCTATCAATTCCGCAAATAAATGTTAAGTTCTTATGAAAGATTTAAGTAAAAGCATTATAATTTTCGAAACCTTTGTATATGATAGTGACATGTAAACCATGTTTTGCCAGTTCGGGGTTTCATAATCAGACGGCTGATGTCTTGTAAGTTTTGTTCCAAAACTTCATGGTAAACACATGTCCTATACGCAAGTCAAGATATATAAAGCATACTATGTGTATAGCTCTCTTCAGAACATGATTTGCTTGTCAACTTTAAATTTTCCTATCATAAATGCCCTTGAATCCCAGACCTGTTTTGTTGGTCTTGTATGTATGTATATATATAGTTTGCATTGCATGTTCATATTAGATCTGATGGATAAAATTAGCTTTATTTTAATTTGAGTTTATAAATGCCCAAGGAATGCATTTGTACACTTTTATTTTAACCCTTGCTTGTTTGAATGCAGCAGTTAGGGATTTGTATATAAGTATATGTGTGTATGTTTGTTTAATGTAAATATATAGTCCGACAAGATTCTGCTGTATTGTTATACTGCACTGGTAATGATATTGTGGGATGTCTTATTCTTCAAACCTACACATTTGACCAATCACGCTGTGAATGACTGAAATAAAATCTATCATACTAGGTTTTTTGTATTTTATCTTTCAAAGTGTTCATTGTGACGATGGCTCGAATATTTATTGCTGTTCCTCAATGTCCATCCCACACATGTTGCCAGCCTTGAAAAATTAAAAAACAATCGCCAGATTAAATTCAAACTTAGTGCTACCTAATCCAACAACATGTCCGCCATTAAGGTTATATGCAGCATTCACACGTGTTATAAACACTAACTTTAAAAATAATTTAGAGGTGAGCTTCAAACTTGATATATGGCTCACCATGTAAAGGTGTTATTTCATTCAAATATTCACACAAATTTGTTATCAATACTTTAACTTAAACACAAATTTGCTGATATGCCAAGCTTCAAACTATGAATTTAGCTTTGTTGATTGATTAAGTGTTAACGCTGTGCTTAAGGGTATTCCAACGGTAGACTAACACAACCAAAAATATGAAGTCACTTAATTGTTATCACTGTTGGAAACCAAATGCTCCTCCAGTGCTTACATGTAGTATGATAGCATGGATATAATCTGGAAATCTACAGCCCTTAGCCAGAGGGCTCTTTGCTGAAGAAGACTGGTATATAGTTTATTCCACAAAAATCTGGCCCTGGTTTTTCTGTGCTTGCAGTTTTTGCACATATGTATTGTAAACACTAAAACTTGAAATATACATAAGGCTTCCTCCTGGTGAATTGTTGGTATTGCATTGATTGGACATTTGTAGAGAACCTTGACGTATAGCTTACTTCCTCGCAAGGGTCTCCGTCTGTAAACTTTTCTGAACTAAATCAGTTTAGTATCCGAGTGTTATCCCAAAAAAACAAAAAACAGTCACCTTCTAAACGAATAAAAAAATGTATTTAATTAATCAGATTGTTAAATTCAATTCACTATAAGATGACACTTCACCACGACCCTAGCTTCTTCATCTATTATTTTAACATCAACTCCTCTCACGGTTAGTTAGTTAGTCTTCATCGTTATTAGTCTACTACGTATATATCCCACGGTTTGTCTTAGCCATAAGGTTTCGTTCAATAAAGTTATTATTTGAAAATTGTTATCAATTATTATGCTTATTGAGTTTTCTTATGATTTGATACCAAATAAAAATAACTAATTTTTAAAAAGAGGTTTTATTTTGATTATACTATAATGGCGCTTAGATATACCAGTAGTTAACTGTTGGTGGTGGCACAGCTTAGTTGCGTACCGGTAGCTTAAATAATATGCAGTGTTAGGTCTGACGATCATGAAGCATTAAATATCACTATCGCTAGGCCTATTGCAAATAGACTGATGGATTTCAGCAAAACACATCCTGCTCAAGACATATTTTTAATCGAGGCTCAATGTTGAGTTTAATCACATTAATCTGGAGTAGTGACAATGCATATCGCATTCAGTTAAACCGGTTTTCAATTCTATTGGGCTACGTAACATCTGATTTACCAATGGATTGATTAGTCCTTCATTGATAGTCACTGAAGTACATGTAGGCCTATAAATGTAGCCGGCCGACGATTAGTTTCTATTATTATTTTTTCATCTGGCTGTTCCGGGTAACAATGACGTTACTGGCCGGTTGTACAAAATGATATTGTCACCCCATTAAACTAGACAATTACCTACATGTATCCGATAAACCAGTAATTTGTGGCGATGAAATCAAATACACACATTTTTGATCTGTAAATCATGCTGCAACATTTTTCTTCCAAGCTGGGATTCAATGTGGTGGAAAAATATTCACCAATCAGAAAGCTTGTAACGCACATTTTGAGCTATTTTTAGCCAATCGCCCACATCTTTCCTCGAATTTAGAGTCTAGCGTAGGATACGTCAAAATTTGTTTGCTTTCATCGAAAGTGGGTAATATTTCAAAGAACTTCCCCTTTGATAGGGCACCATTGTTAGCCAAGTACACATATTATCACAGCCAATATATTAGGTAAGTTTAAATATCTCTGAAGGGATTATTTTTCCAGGAATGTTATCTGAACGTGCATTTTGCACATTAAATAGAAGTGGAGTAGTTGCAACAACAACAAAACACTTGCATGTAGCTGGCGACAAAAGTGTCTATCCTTTTTTTATATTGAATAATTCCGACATTTATCGGACCGAAAGTGACAGTGGGAAAACTTGAGCAAACTGTCACACTTCGAATGGGATTCATTTCGTTGGATTTTTATTTAAAAATATAACCCTTGCAAGTAAATATATATATCATTGGTCTATACATGCAGTACATGTTTATCGATGCCTTCATAAACGTGAACCCATAATCAGCTGATAATATTTCATCAAATTGCTGAATAAAAGGAATTATTCCAGTTGTTTTTATAATCGTTGGTTGTGTCATAGGCATAGCCACATGCAAGATTCTTCAATGGCGCCAATCAGGATTGAAAGTTGTTGAGCTTTGTTAAAGGATGGAAGCAAAGCAGCAGGAATAACTGTTTCCTTTCAATCAGACAAAACGTAATCTATGGGTTCCAATATTTATGGAAGTAGAACACACACATGAAAGTTGCAAAAAGTCTTGCAGTTACAGTGATTTAAAAAAAAAAAGTAAAGTTTTCCGACGTGTTGAAGTTTTTGTCAATTTTTACACATTTCCGCTCGAATATAATTGTTCAAGTTTTGTGTATTTGTACAATATATCTCATTAATATCTGCCATTCAGTTCAGTGGGCTGTTGAGTGGGAGCCTCCTGTGCCCTGGTACTCTCCAAGCTAAGGTGCACAGGATGCCGATTTGTTGTGGTTTCCTGTTTTGTTATTGTTATGTAAATGTTTTGTAATGTCTGTGTGAAATGTGTGTGTGAAAACGATTAACCCAGTGGGGATTATAAAAGCTGCACACCTTCTGAGAAAAACTGATTAGCAACACAATTTCACTATAATTCTGCAATTGGATATGGAAGGAGTTCACAACATAATGAAACAGACACAAAGGGCAGTTAAATACATGTACATGTACCTCAACACCTCTTTGAACACACTATTAGACCGACTATCGGCACGCACAGGTATATCAAGTTTAGAGTCCAACTGGAGTCGGGTCACGGTTAATCACTTGGTCCCCTCTCCGTCAGTAGCGTACACTGTACATTTTGAATTGGAGAAGCTGTTATTTGTTCTGCTTAACTTCCATGGTTAAAGCCACAGTTTCTTGCTTTACATCTGTTGGGTAATAATAAATAAATACATATATGTTTAAACAAATGTCTGGTTTAGCATGTTTATAAGCTTAATGACATATACATACGATTCGATAAAACTGCAAACAAACAAAAAAGTAAAGAAATCAGTTTTGTTATAACTTAAAAAAAATTGTAATGTATCTACTTCATGGATAATGCAGATAAATACACAGGTTCTGAAACCCAAATAACTAAGACACCTTCTAAACCAAAACAGCTTTCTAAAAGAACGAATGAATCCATCTGCTTAGCTGAAAGACAATATTTCTCATGTCTAATCATATATGTTGTTTGTCTACAAAACATCAAGCTAGTTCAATATGGCTAAAAATCTGTTGTTTTTATTGCTTTTTCGGCAAAATAAAGTGTGAATTTTGTTAAGACGTAGATATTTTTAGTGAAATTTTTACTTCGGAGTTGCAACTGGTTGTACAGGAGTTTCCTGTGCCTTTGTGCTCCCTGAGCTAAGGTTTTTCATCCAGTGTTGCTTAGGGTGCCATGGTTTCCGCAACTCATCATGCTGAGACCCTGTCATATGAGTGAAACAATATGGTTTAATAATAAGTATTGTTCATTTGTCAGTTTTATTTGATTAAAACATGACATGCTAATTGTTCAACTTCAATTCTTTGTGGCGGGCGGTTGGTTGGAGCTTTCTGTGCAGTGGTGCTACATGTATCTGAGCTAAAGGGACGTCAGGAATTCGATTTGTTTTAATGTGCAGTCTTTTGTCTGTAAATGTACTGTGACGTCTTCTGTGTTGTCAGTTTCGTTTTGGGTGGCTTTCTTTACCCATTATACTAGCACGCTCCCCTGTCAAATCAGTGAAATAACCTTAAGTACATGTACATGTATGGTGTAAAACCTATATAACAAAAACAGACCGTCACCCATTAGGCTTGCATGTCGCCATATGAGTGATGAAACAACCCAAAAAGTTTTTTGAGTAGCTCATGTACATATTTTATAAACATTATATTTGAAGTAAAAAAAAAAATGTATTTATTATTTTTATATTTTATTTGTTACTCTGGTTTACAAACAAAATTACCTTCAGGATGTTATTCCAACACTGCTCAAAGTGTTATTTACCCCTCGCACAGTGACAATAAAGTTGAAGAGGTGATAAATAAATAAATGCACAATGTAGCCGAGCATGGACTGCTGATCAGTTTCTGTTTTACACAGTGACACTAACATTAGGCAAGCAAATATAAAACTGTTTAAATGATTGACCTACAATGTGCTGGATATAAAGTGTATGTCAACAAAGGAGTACCGGTAGTACTGTATCATCACTAGATGTAGATCATCTTTGTGTAGAACCTGGCCCTCTTGCTATGTGCATGCAGAACTGAACAGTACTGGTATTTTACAAGCTTACATTCATGTAGTCATACTTAGCACTGGAGGAATATTATCATTCCAACAGAGGTAACGCTTACATGTATTATGTATATATTAACTACACATTGTTCAGTTAGTGTTGCAGGTTACTGCTGGAATACACTGCCATTATAATGTATTAGAAGTTAAAACTCTCTTGAGTTTTGGTCAGTCAAACAATCATGCAGCATACTTGAATATAAAATGTTATATTTTGTTACACATGTTTCTAGGCCATGTACAATGTTAATAAGAATTTTGCAGGAAGGAGCCTCTACAGCCCCGCTTTCCTTACTTCCATTGATGCTTAATGACTAATGTACATGTACCTGCCTTGGCTAATATGGTACAGTACTACATGTAAGTTCTTGTACTTGGGTACTCTCTTCAACCCAAGTGATTTGATTTGTTAATGATCGGCTGACTATTAAAGTCTGTGACATCAAATCCCTCTGGCTACATGTAAACTGCAGCACATGTGTATGTATGTTCCTAGCTTTACTTTCAGTTTCATTCAGACTGTCAGTACTTTAAACTCGACTCAAAGGCACTTATTTTTTTTTTTCAAACAGAGTAAGACACTTTGTGGTTGTGTACACATGTAAGTGTTGCTGTGAGCTATTGGAATGCACCAATCAGTAATTAATCGTTCAATCAGTGATTCAATTAAGCCACATCACTGAGATTTTTATTTTGTTGTGCTCTGTGTGCAAGTTCAATGATCTGTACTAGTGTACTATGTATATTTGTTTTTTTTTATTATGTGATTGATCATTGTGCTGTGTAGTTGAGATTCTTGAGTACGACGTTAAACACCTATCAAATAAATAAATAAATAATTTCATCTATTCTGTAATGGGTGCTTGGGTGGCTCTAAGTTAAGTGGTATCAGGAAGCTAGTTTTGTTGTGGAGTCTCGGTTTAAGTCCCGCCCTTGTCCTGTGGAGAGTCCTGGAGTCTCGGTTTAAGTCCCGCCCTTGTCCTGTGGAGAGTCCTGTCTATTGCCAGTGAGGTTGAGGGTGATTTCCTTTCACCTATTTTTGGGCTTGAAAGCGGTCATACAAACGAAATAACCCTAAGTATAGTGTAAAACTCGCATCAAACCATCTCGTCTTTAACTGAGTTTAAGCATTGACTCATGTAGCACACTGACACTGTTCAGCGGTTGGTTGTCCTGTATTTCTCAGCCGTATTTAGACATTTCAAAAAGATGTTGCCTTTCATGTATTTGGATCATCATTTGGATGTTTCTGTGGAGGGGTTATTTTTTACTTAAATGTTGATGTTGATTGAATTTTCCCTGATAGTAAGTTAAAGAAATTATTAAATAACAAACGGTTTCTTGTTGGATTTGTGCTTAGAATAACGTCTTCTAATTTTAATTTATCATTTTAACCTCTTAACATTCCGGATGTCCTTTTGTTATTTTTTTAAACTTTAGGTTAATGACTGCCGTCCCTGTGAGAATTTATTTTCTCTCTCTCAACATTTTTTTTTTTGTATGTTGAAAATTTCTGCTGCGCCAAATTACATGAATTTATAGGGAAATGAGAGACTGAAAGACTGTGTATCCACTGTGCACCTAGATATTTTTTTTTAATTCAACCCCTGATAATTATGTACATGTACCAAGATTTCTCAATAAGAAGTTACAGTGTAGTGATAACTTGTCTACAATGT
The DNA here is from genome assembly GCA_032466195.1 of Katharina tunicata. Taxonomy (NCBI): domain Eukaryota; kingdom Metazoa; phylum Mollusca; class Polyplacophora; order Chitonida; family Mopaliidae; genus Katharina; species Katharina tunicata. Next base: position 11,291 of record JAVFBZ010187381.1, read on the forward strand.
AAAATGTGAATAAGGAATTAATCCTACAAGAAACAGGAGCATACAGGTATATATATATATTCATGAGTAAATGTAGTTCTACTCTCTGTGTCATCATTATTTATAACTGTATTTAACGAGGGTCTGGGTGGATACAATAAATGAACTCAGTCAAAATCTTGGAAGCTGCTGTTATATTTTATGGTCTCAACTTTTGTTACTGGATATCTGTAAACCTAAATCCACTAGGCAGATATAATTTCACCGAAATCTCTATTGTAATTTGTGTACTTAGCAACTCTAAAATGGCTGGCTCTGATGATTTATTGGATAGCTTAACAGGGTTAAGATAACATGTCTAAGATAAACAGGTTACATGTATTTAACTAAGTGAAAAATATGTTGACGACATACATTTGGAAACTTAGATCTCAGAATACTGGGGATACCTATGATAGTAGAGAGACCATTTTTTTTAAATACCCATGAAAATACTGTAGACAATACAGGTACGTGTATATTGGAGGATGGAGGTGACTACACAGATGACCAGGTCTTTTTATTAGGTTTTCTGTTGATGTTCCACCAAACATAGACATCACATAGTGGTCGAGATTGAACAGGATATCTAACACCAAGGAAGTAAATCTGAATATACACTGTAGAAAACTGGGAGTTGTGACATTGTGTGCACTTCACATGTACTGTCAAGTCTATTGTTTTCAGCTGGGATATTTTACTCCGTTATCTACATTATTAGTTAACATGAACAAGAAATTGAAACTAAGCTGAAGGTACATGTATCTTTGATATAGCTGGCAGGTGACTGGATTTTTGTGCTTGGGACAGGATATTGAAGATTTTGAATGAGTTCCCTAGATCTCCAGGTACAGTCTAACTGTACATCCACATTGTAATTTTACCTGTTTCGGTTTAGTACTTGTAGGCATATATACCGGTAGTTGTGACAGATGACGAGTAAGCATTTCTCTCTTTTGTGCAGATCTACAGTCAGAGTGACTTAAAGTTTAAGCTGTGAACATTCTGACACACAACCTACACGTACCCCAGATATGGACTTGAAAACATTGAAAGTTATGAAATTGATGGCCACTCTAAGCATCACGCAGATTTACATGTGTATGTGAGCACATCATGATGAACATTCATTGTGTTTGAACTTTGACTCAGACTTGTGTTTATCATTTAGATATTTTCTTTGAAACACTGGATACGTTTAGCAAATAGAAATAAATGCATAAAATCAGCATAATTTCAAATTAGACCTCTTCCTTGTTTATGTAAAAGCAAACATGTAGTATGTCTGTGAAACGTGTTGAACTTTTACATGTAGACAATAAATATAAAAAATAAGAAATTAGCCGTAAGGAAATGTACACTGTAAGTGTTTTTTTAGATTCAAGCCTATGGCCAATAATTCTACATGTACATGTAGAAGGCTAGACGAAAGCTGCATAGCGAAAAGCGACTCCACAATCAGAATACATGTAGCTGTGAACAAAAAGAAATCTGTTTATTTTCAAGCTTGTTCTGTTCTGTAAATGTTCACTGATTTGAATTCATGTGGCTTTAAATGAGCCTGATAACCTGACCTACGGACCCCTACAAAAAGGTCAAACATAATATTGTCAATATTCTTATCCCAGGTGATTGGCTATTGTTGAAATTTTATTGATCACTGTTGGATTGTTGCTTCACGTTTGGATATTCACTGTGTTGCATTTGTGATGGGCAGCCAGTGTGTTAAGCCCTGATCTACCCCTGTCCGTACATTATCCAGCTCATGTTTGAAACATGGATCACAGGTATATACAGGAATCTCTTGATGAGTGTAACAATAGGACCATGCCTTCATACAGTCATCCATTATTCCTAAACCAAATTAAGACAGAAGCTTTGGACGAACAGGTTGACATCCAACCTAATCTGGTCTGTACAATTCTACTTCATTATTTCCTATTTTTGGTTTCAGATTTTTTATTTCATTTTTATTTTTAATAATTAGACTTCAACAATGTACTGATGTGGTAAATGTTCTGATGAACACATATACAAATGTACATGAACATTGGTGCATACAATACATGTATTCACTCCACATGTGCTTGTAAGTGGTAAACACATGACAAAGGTTTTTAGTTGTATCCCAAAAACATATTTCAAAATTTCAAGCCATAAGATCTAATAATGACTTACATAGTGATCAGGTGATGCCTTTAATAAAAGCTGATGGTTGGATGGGAGCCTCTTGTACATTGGTGCTCTTTGAGCTAAGGGGCCCAGGATGTCGATTTGTCGTGGTGTCCTGTCTTGTTGATGTTATGGAAATGTTATGTCCGGTCTTTTATGTTGCCAGCTACGTTTACAGTAGTTTCCTGCTCCATTTGGGCTGGCACGCCGTCATATAAGTGAAATTACCTTGAGTAGGGCGTAAAACCCCAATCAAACAAGACTTTAATAATAAATGCATTACTCAAAAATCCAAATCCATCAAAACAATAAAAGTAATTTTAATGAGATGATGTACGTTCACTTTACCATTCACTTTCACACATGTAAGGGTAGTTGTTATAGCTTCCTGTGCCTCGGTGCTAAGAGGCATCATGAAACCAATTTGTTGTGGTGCCCTGTTTTTGTCATGTAAATGTCATGTGGTGTCTTGTGACTTGCCAGTGTCGTTTAGAGTGATTTCCTTCACCCATTGGGCTGGCCCGCTGTCATATGTCTAATGATTGAAATAGCATTAAGTACGACGTAAAACAATCGCGGGGGCGTTTTTTACGAGGTTTCCTCCGTATTGAGTAGAGCAGATTAACAAGTGGAGAATCCGTCACAAACAAACGACGTAAAACCCCAATCAACAAACAAACAAACAAATCCCTCATGTTAGTTTCAATGTACATGTAAGGATGTAAGCACCTGAACGAACTAAACGAATCCTAGCTGGTTGAGCTGTATTCTGTGAATTGTTGGTAAAACTACATGTAGTTGATATGCCTAGATATGTGCAACATCGAAAAGCTTTTAATCTACATGTATTGTGTTGTGAACTGAATGAATCAAATAAAACAGCTGTTAACGCTTTTAGAAAGAACAGAAATGGTTTTCCACAGTTTACACTTAACAGGCATTATGAAGACATGATTGTATTTTGAAATATGTTGGTGGATATTGATGCTGCGGCCCATCTCTAGCACAATGATAAATTATTGGAATTTTTAGACGGGAATCTAAATTTTTACCTAAAACGTAACGTCCTGTAAATATATGTAAATTCCCATCCCTGATTTGTGACCATGGTTTTTAAACAGCAATGTATCAATAATGTATATTTTAATAGTGACACCCTATGGCTATATACATTTATGTACATGTATATAAACTATTTCCAATTTTACAGACCAATACATATTTTTATAAGAATTTATTTGTATTTTAACCTTAATAGCCCAACTTTCTTCTGTACTTAAAAGGTATATTGATATACTTTCATTAATTTTTATTTTACTTATTTATTTGCTCTGTACAGTGTTACACACTGAGCT
>JAVFBZ010187413.1:0-14834 GCA_032466195.1 Katharina tunicata
GTAGTAGTGGTAGTGGTAGTAGTAGTAGTAGTGTCTAGATATGTCTAGATATATCAAAACGCTTTAGTCAACAATGCTTGAAACTCGACAACCAAGTTAAAAATGCGGCCTCGCTTATTTAGTCTACGGAGTTTCTTTTTTTTAAGCTTATAATATAGATAAGTAAAGTTAGCATTAACTTTTTCAACCGTATACATGGCCTTAAACAACCACCTAATGCCATCACAGAATCAGCAACCCAGCATAATTGACTGTAGAAGACATATAAAGCCTATCGAATATTTCTTCGACAGTTGTTAATTAACACTGTTTGTCGCCAAATATCAAGTGTTGTTGTAAATAAAAACATTATATACTATAATCACGAACCTACAAACACTGTCATTTTTAGGTATTCGCAATATATCAAAAAGTGTTGTAATTATTGTGACAATCTGGTTTATATCTGGTTAATCATTTTTATCCAAGTAAAGGCTGCGAATCTTTCTTTGCGGTGAGCACTGACACAGGGACACTGAATTAGTTTATGTTTCTCTAGATATTAATATATATATGTGTGTGTCTCAATTCTGATACATTAAATGATTGATTGATTGATTTATTTATTTAATCAGTTAGTTTTAACATCGTTTTCGTTGCCAATGTAGTGTTGAAATCTGGAAGAAGCCTGCAATCTCCGTAACCGCTGGGAACCTTCCTTTACATCTGTATCTGAGGTTAACAATGCGCATCGAACTAATAGCTGTAATAAGAAGGGGAACCAGCTGCACCAGGGCGCGACCCTCAAAGTGATGGGGACTCAGTAGTCAAACGCTCAACCAACTGAACAATGGTTGGCCTCCAGGCACATTGAACTGTGAGTTCATTAAAGCCATAAAGTGTTATTTTTTATTTTTTACATATAATTGCTGCATATTTAATAAACATGTATAATTAAAACGTCTTTATTCCCAAATAATTCAAAATAACATTAATTTCACCACATTATATCACTTTAAGTCAAACATTCTAACAGCCAACTGAGAATTAAATTTAAACTTTTTAAAAGCTAATGTACATATTGTAAAACACCAGTACTCAGGGAATCGACAAGACTGCACACGATCACTGCCAACACTGTTTCACAAAATGAAAACTGGCTTTCTTTGATCCTACGTAAAACTCTTCTATTCAATATGCGCGTATACGTGTTCAAGGTGAAGTTGAATTAAGTAGAATTACTTTATAGATACATTCTTTAAACAAATAAATAGTATTTAGAGCCATTGGTCACCATATAATATTAACATATACTATCAATATTAAATCTCAAATATACCATGAAAATAAATATAAAAAAGATTTACCTATATTTTATTCCATAAAACCAGGGTGTTATTCTTTATATAAACTAATTAAATTACCTAATACCTAATATATTCTGTCTTTAACTTTTAATTATTAGGCCAATTATACTTATTTTTAAGCCTTAATGGCTGGTAAACCGCTAATATTGTTGTAGCACATATTTGAAACTAAATAGCACTTACTTAATATCATATAAATTGACGATACTTTTCCATCAAGCAATAAATTCAATTTAATACATTCTTAGATACCCCAAAATATTCAGTATTTAGCATTTGGAGATTATCACAGTATCTCCTAGATAGCACTGATATTCTTATCTAATTAAACTTTGCCCGGTGTGTAAAAAATTATCATAGCGTCCGACACTATATTCAATATTTAGGATTCTGATACAATGACAGTTTTTCTGCTAATTATCACCAATATTCTTGCCTTGCTAACAATGTCTTGTGCTTTTTAGCAAAAGGTCGTATCAAGACTTATTCGAGCAATATATTCAACAGTTAGTAGTCTGACACCAGCTAAGGCTATACGGACGAGATGAATTTCTAAATATAAATAATACTTAAGAAATAGAAAATAATTTGGACTGATGTAAAAAGAGCAATATTTAGCTTATAATCTCAGTGTGCTAAATATCCATCCAATACGTTTGTTTTCCTCTGGCAGTAACAGTTTGTTTTTCGATAGATTCTTGAGTATTTATGAATTACACAAATATGGCTTCGATCTAAATATGCTGTTTTGCAGATACTTTTTTAGTTATCTCAGTATGCTGAATAACATATATCTAACATTTCCGTGGGAAGTTGGACCGGCTGAATAAATGAACTTCTAGTTAGGTATGCATAATTTTTAAGAAAAATATTCGACTGATATTTTCGTCTTTTATCACCGAATAGCACAGTTCTTAATAACCTGATTATTATCATCGCTTGCAATAAATAGCACAAAGTTAAAGCATATACTAAGTTTTGGCAATAGCTGCGAAAGAACTGATTGCGCGCCATACTTACTCTTGACAAAAATGTATATTTTACATATAGATAAGCGCCATGTAGGAAGAAGACGCTTCAATGGACATCATCACGCAAGTCCTCATGAGAGTGTTACACTTTAATTACCTTTGGTATTCTGTATTGAATAACCTAATTACCGTTACCCCGAAAGTGTTTTCTGTTACATGATAGGCCTTAGGCTGTACAGAAAGGCGTTTAATGTAGGGTTGAATGGCATACGCCACAAGTCTATTTCTTAAACTCTGTTAACATAACCCTTTAATTGGAGTAGGGGTCGGTTACAGTTGACCGATCATAAAGGTAGTTGTATTCGTTTCTTGTGTGGTGAATGCCTTTCACAAGGCACAAAGGTCAAGCTGACTTACCTGTACAAGTAAGAGTGGATTGCAGGTATGTGCCTGGAATTATTGCATATCCCATATTCAACCAGCGACAATGTGAAGGTATCTGAGATGGGGAGCATTTGAAACACGCAGAAAACTCAAAGTTCAGTTGTTAAGAATTGGAACCTAACAGTTTGCGCAAGCCTTCCTTGTCTAGGGTTCGATCGATGTTATGTTATTTTGTTTAGATCGAGGCTGCCTTGAAAAGAAAGTGTGATAAAATGCTAATACTAACTTCTACACAGCTCGAGATCATAGAATATATGTAAGTATGAATTGGTGTGAAAAGTTGGAACCATTAATAGCCATAAATCCCAGGTATAAATCACACGCCAATTTGCTTAACTTTGCAACGCTTTCTACATCGATTTAATGTAATTTAACCCACGGGTTGAATCCCAGGATCCTACACTGGCTCTAATGTCTAGGACTGGGAATTCTGTTATTCCTGTAATTTATATATCTCATATAAGATACAAGTAGTTCGCCTACGCTAACGCTATACCCATTTCATACAATGTAAACTTTGGGTGAACATATAGGGCTACATAGTGGCCTAGACTTGAATATCTTATACGGCCTGAATAAAAAGGCGACCTTGTTTGTTTAGGCAATTCACCTTGTGCTTGCGAAGGGCTGCATGAATATACTCACGTCATATTGCATCCTGCCAGAGAATGACATCAATTCAATAGTTAAATTAACTTACAAGTTATGTTATCAGACGGCATTCCTATGTTTTATAGGAACTCTCTTAAAGATTAAAAAAAAACTTATTGTTGTCTTTGAACTAACAGTTCTATCTACTATTCCTCACCGGAAGGGGTCAACGAACCGAGAGTACTTAGGACCGATATACTGTCACAAAAGTCAACATATTTAGCTTAATTGATACCCATCATAAATGTTGAATATTTAGCCCAGCACCTTCATTCTCTTATGTCTGAGGTTATATTATATGCTAACTAAATGTGAATTACAATAAGTCAAATGCAGACGGCCATAACTCCTGCTCACATAGGTAAATTATCTCGTCATTCTTGTAAAAAAAGCTGACTGGGTCAAATAGAACGCTATCTTTATAAATGGTAGACAGTGTACAATGTCAACATTTCAGCTGAAGTAACCTAATTTTCGTCCGATATTACAGTAACGCCTTTTGGCGAGTAGCTAAGATAAGCTATACGTGTGCATTTTTTCTCTGGCCAACAGGTAGACATGTTCGCCTTGACTGTACTATACTTAATTGGTTTATGTTAGATATTGCCTCCATCTTTGGAACTTTCATGTGATATGATGGCTCCTCAAAACAATTTCTCACTTCTTTCCAATAAAAAATCATTATAAAACGCTAAATTTTGAACTTTTGCAAAGCGTCAAAAAGACACAACTTTAAATAATAATAAAAAAGAGTAAAGAGTAAAATCTGTAAATTTATACCTTAATGATAAACATCGTCTTGTTTTAAATTGGCTCCATTAACGTTAGCAGTACGCCCTGGAAACCGTTTCTATTGAGCGCTTGTCTCCTCTCCAAGGTACAAATAGTCCCTCTCAAACAAATAACCAGTTAAAGCGTTATAATCAACAAAACCTTTCAAATTCTCACCTTGCCTTTTGTGAGAATTTACAACATTTTTAAATTTCTGATTTAAGTAGATTATACATAAAGCGAAATCTCGGGCTAAGAGTCTCATCTGATATTTTTGTTAATTTTGCATATTGATCAGATTTTACAGTCATTTAGGTTAAAGCTGAAGTGGCGGAATAAAATTAAATACCTTAATAAGAAACCAGTTTCAAACACAGCTGATCTATGGGCTAATTAAATCAGCGTTGTTTGTCAATATATTTGGCTGAAACTTGTCAGGGTGATAAAGAATATCGGGAGAAGCCTATCAGATAAGCTTTTCAAATTGTCCCCAGAGAAAACAAAAGCGTCTTGGCTATAGGTTGACAGGTATAGTTTGTATTTTGGTGCTTTCTCTTGCCGTAAAGGGACAATAGTACCGATTTGTTTGTGTGTGGTGTCTAGCAAATTCCAGGCTTGGTCTTATTGCCACATGTTATACGTCCTACGACTGTCTTCTTTGTCAATGTTTGATGATAGTTTCTTTCACTCTTTGGGTTTAGGAGTGCTACGTCATATTAGGGCAATAAGCTAACAGTACCAAGTCAGTATGACGTTATCCACAGGGTTTGGGTTAAGGATTATCATCAGATTTAGGATGTTGGTTTAGGGATATATAATCAGTAGTTACCCTAAACCTGAAACTAAGAATAAAATATTTGTTTTTTAGATGGCAAACTAACAGAAATTCGACTTCATTCATTTAAAGATTTACTTCGTCCTTTTAATCAACTTATATTCCTCTTGTAGTATCTAAAAAGGAAACACATACACATATCTCACAAAATATCTACGCAATAATGTTGTTCAAAAATATAATCTGACTGAATGAGCTACTTTTAGCCGGAGCCTGGGGCTTCTTGTTTGTCTGACCTGTGGGTCAGTGCCCTTAGCGTGGTGTTTTCATCTCATAAGTATCCCGGAAATCCAACAGAGACAAGCTTCCGACTGACCTAGCTCAGGAATTCACGACTTGTACAGTGTTGGAGCTCCGGTAAAATACCATAGTAAAATAGGCTCGTATCTTTCTCCCGATTGGAAGAATAATTTAATTCTGGATTTTAAAGTGGTGAAATACCTGCCTATATGTCCCGCGCAGGCTCAAATATCACGTGACTCTGATTATGAAATATGTCATTAGCTGTGCCGCGCCTTGCTTGAAAGATTTGTAAATTTCGAGACGATTCAAACGGTGATATTGATTATATGTTAATGATTGATTCCCACAATATATTGATTTTATTTGGTATATTATAAACATAACATTCTCAGTTAATTCTCAAGTATTCGTTTGCTTATCGACCCAAATACAACTTGCATGATCATATATTTTGGCTCTAGGACGTGGGATGAGGACTTTAATTACTTGGACCACCTGACCCAGCCTAGTATACAAAGCTAGTTACACATGCGACAACAACTGCAGCTTGCTGTATTTAAACAACTTCTCTGCAGAGGTTGCTCGGTCTGTTAGTCGATCACTTAAATAGATTATTTAAGAAGAAAGTAAATTGTACACGTCTACGTGTGTAAAAAAATGATATAATTTTCATTATAGGCTCTAGTAATATTGACGTAAATTTCTAAATAACTACAAAAGAAATACTCGATTCATAAACATAAGTGTCTAAGAGTACAGAATACTCAGTGGCTATCTTAGCCTCAATTCAAACTTATAGGCGAATCTTCTCCAACGTCAATACTTCACCTTTAATGTACTGCATGGCCATCTTGTCTGTGTAACTGTCTGGTTTACAAAAACAAAATCCCATTTTTGCAACAGCTAATCATGTAGTTGTGTTCGGATTTGTCAATTTTGTTCAATTCTGAACCACCCGTGCTAATTACAGGGTGATTTGGCTCCTACATGTTGGGGATAACGGCTGACACAATGACCAGTCAATACACACACGGTTAGATACCGCCATCAAACATCGCTAAGGAGATAACCGAAGTGAGCCAGGATTGCCTTAGCCTAAGACAGCCGCTAAATCAAGTTCTTCAGTTTGTCAAGCTGGTGCATTGGGTGGAATCTTCAAGCGTCACGGTGCTCTTTGAGCATCGCTATGCATGGTGTCTTGTACTTCGTCTTGTACAGGTGATATGGTGTCCTCTGTGTTACCAGTGTCGTTAAAGGTGGCTTCCTTCACCCAATGAGCCTTCAGAAGACAGAAATACCTTAAGTGCGGCGTAAAACCTCATTCTAAAACAATCATTTTGTCGCAAAAACAACACAAAATACAGTAGCGGACTGAGGTATAATTTTGGCTCGGTCAGGATTATAAAAAAAAGGCGACATCGGTTAAAACCTGATAATGAACTTTTCTTGAGGCGCCGCCGTATCTAAATGAATTCTTAATTGCGATTCGGTTCTCGACCGAAACATTGGTCGAGGTACTGTTAGCTGGATCAATGCCAGTCCTTCATTGATGTGTATCAAAGTTACAATATTTTTTATTTTAATGTTTTTATAAATAAACGTTACTGAAATAAATGTATTCAATAATATTGGATCGTTAATGGTAAGTCGGTATGAGAAGACGCCGTTTAATGGATCAACAGAATAAGGTCACATTTATTTCTTTTGAAGCTTAATTTACGGCTCTCTGTTGATTAGGCCAATTACTTGAAAAGTTAAATCAACTGACCCCAGACTATATAGATTTACCTGTATAATAACAGTGTAATTGCTAATCAGCTTAGACGTCAAAGAAATAAGGTCTGGGATATGGTAGTCTGGTATTTAATTTACATGGCCCTGCTAATACAATCACTGTTTTGTAATGGAGTGTGTTCTATTAATTTTCTCTGATAGGTGTTGACGCAGCCGGAGTGAGAAGGTATCAACTCCAAATGAGCGATTACAGGAGTTAAATCCGTTAAATCTTAAAGAAGGAGTGACACTTGGAGTGTTTACAGCAGTCTTGCCCATTAGGCTATTACTATTTAATCTAGTATGGAATTAACACCGGATAACTCGCCGCCTCTTAACGCTGACTGGTCGAACCGCAGGGCTTACGACAATCCAGCTTTCACCTCACCAGTTTCGAGCGACCTAGAGAGCACTTTCAGCCGTGACGATTCCAGTCCGAACCGCGTTGTGCAACTGAGTCCACGGAATTGGAATGCGCAGAAACACAGCCCACAGACAGAGTTGACGGCGAATCGCGATCAGGGTGTGAACAGTGTGGTTTTACAGGCGACCACTTTGCCAGAGAATGCTTATCGCAGAGTTCTGGGCAGACGGGATCGCAATGCAATTCGCGATACGGTCGCAATTGGATCTACTCACGATCAGCCCCTGTCTCTTGTTAGTTACACCTCTGTACAGCCAAGTCAACAAATTAACGATTTGAATTACAGAGCAATAGGCTTTAAAGTTTCAAAGAGTACGGAAGTGAACATGACCCTCAATATTGACTCAAAAGAGGCAGCGACTGGCTTACTAGTGAACGGAAATTCACAAAAAACACCTAGTACTTTACCCGAAACTCCAGAAAGGGAAACATGGGGGAAAAAAGCGGATTTTTTACTCTCAGTGATCGGATTCGCGGTGGACTTGGGAAATGTGTGGCGCTTCCCATATGTATGTTATCGCAACGGAGGGGGTAAGTGCTTGATGATTTTTACCTGTTAGTTTGTGTACATATATTATAAGCTGGCCATGCTAGCCAGAGACCCGAGTTCGAATCCCGGTGGAGGCGGGCAAAATTGTATTTCTCTACATTTATACAAAAATATATTATAAGCTTTGTCTCCGAGAATGTATCTAGAATATGAGATGATTTATCGGTTTTAATTAGTCGATATCCCTGTGTCAGTGTGATTACTCTTGACAAAAATATATTATTAGCTTTCCTTTCTCTGTCAGTTATGTTGTGATATGATAAAATTGTGTTTCCTCAGTTTTGATTATTTTATAACTGTTATTACTGTTAGCTAGAATCCCTTCAGTCTTACAGCTAGCCCCCAAAATCACGAAAATACTGTTCCGGTTTCTTGCATCAATTCCACGAAAGAGCCGTAACCATTCCATTGAAATTGTTACTTTCTTAACTTTATTGTCAGTATCCTTTGGATCATTGATTCTATCACCAATTCTTGCTGTGTCAGTAATTATATATAATTACATATCATACCATAATATGTCAGTACATGAATCTTTGAAACTGGACAGTAATTCCTAAACTTGTTAATTGAACAGCAGATTACGTACCTGACACGTTTTCCTTATGGTTAACACGTATGTTAGGTAACAAGGGCCTACCATTAGGTTATTTAGTCTAAAGGTGGACGGCATGAAATTATTATACAAGGTCATTTCATTTGGGAAGCGCTAATACATAGCTGAGAATATTTAATTGTTAGATGCCTTTAATATTTTCAAGTAATGGTAACAAAATAACTTTCTATATTATAAGATGACACTGCTTATGATTGCGTATAAGGTAATCAATGTCAATCGTTACGCTCATTGACGTTATTTAAGCGCTTTGAAATAACCCGTAGCGAATGTGAGAAAAAATCGTGACAAAAGCGATATTAAGCGTTATAACAGATATAAAGGTATACAGTTTTGAAGCAAGGTAAACTGTTGTGAAAGCGAGGTAAGCTTGGTGAATGCAATATGGACATCTGTGACAATGATATGAACAGTTATATAAACAGTTGGGAAAGTGATTGGACAGATTTGAAAGAGATATTAAGAGATTTGTTAGAAAAAGTAAGAGTTGTGAAAGCGAGATAAGCAACTATGAAAGCGATATGAAGAGCTGTGGAAGTGATATGAGGAATTGTGAAAGAAACAGTAAGAGTTGTGATAGCGATATCAACAGTTGTGAAAGCGACAGGACAGTTTTAAAAGAGATATTTAGAGTTCTGAAAGCGATATGAACATTTGTCAAAGTGATATAAACATTTGTGAAAGCAATTCAAACTGTTGTGAAAGCGACATGGTTAGTTACGATATGAACATTGATGCAAGCGATATGAAGCCTCAGGAAAGTTAGGTAAAGTGTTGAGAAGTGTGACAAGCATTTGGAAATCGAGACACAATGAACTTCGAGAGTAAGATAAAGAGTTGAGAACGCAAAGGAAAACGTGAACGTCGTGAAATTGAGATAAACGGTTACGAAGGAGAAATAAATCGTTGTCAATGTGAGATAAATTGTGTTGAATTTGAGATAAACCGGGTTGATAGTCAGTTTAACCTGTTGAAATGAGATAAGCTGTGCCGGGGGAAGGGTAAATCGTGTTGAATAAATGTAACATCCACCGTGTTGTAAGTGACATAAATCGTTGTGAAATTGAGCTAAACGGTAATGAGAGTGAAATAGTGCGTTGTAAAATTCACAAACAAAGACTTAAGAAACAAACTCTTTACTTGAAAATAAGTACCCATAAAGCCATAGGTTGTAGCAATGACGCCCTTCAGGGATTTCGGCCGTCAGTGCCCGAAACATTTCAGGGATTTCGACGTTTAGTGCCGTCAGTGCCCAAAACCTTTCAGGGATTTCGACGTTTATTGCCGGCAGTGCCCAAAACCTTTCAGGGATTTCGACGTTTAGTGCCGTCAGTGCCCGAAACCTTCAGGGATTTCGGCCTTCAGTGTCGTCAGTGCCCGAAACCTTTCAGGGATATCGGCCTTCAGTGCCATCAATGCCTGAAATCTTTCAGGGATGTCGTCTTTTAGTGCCGTCAGTGTGTGTGGCAGTTAACTTTCAAAAGAGTACGCCTTCAATTAATACCTACTCTTTTAATGTAACGTTACAAGATGGGCGTATAATTACATAAGTGACTATACAGCTAATAAATTCCGATGTGCGATAACCTTCACCCACTAGGGTCACTTTGGGGATAAAATATAATTTGACAAGCGTGTCTCATCGTACATACGTTATAAGCACTGTTAAAGACATTTTAGCATAACACAAAATTAGTTAACTACGTAGTACTTGATGGACCTGGGTTATTGAGTCCATTATTCAATCTCAAAATATGTTTGATTTTGAAATCAAACTCTAATTTACACGCATAACCACTACTGCTTGGGCATTATAATATGATAAAGAATTCCTTCGGTATGGAATTTTACATGTACAAAGTACAATGTGAAATGGCCTTAACGGCGTTCCAAATGCACGTAAAATAAATGATTGACTGGCTGGTGTAACGTACACAGTTAATGGTCTTTTACCCATATGGCGACGTTGTATTCCGACAGTATAGGTAGGGACTAACAGAACAACTAATGTGACGTGACTTCAAGTATTAGCTCCTGTGGAAATACAATGTTCCCTGGCGCTAAGTACGACTGATTTGATTATTTGTTTGGTGCACAACATCGTACTTAGCGACAGGACAGTTTTAAAAGAGATATTTAGAGTTCTGAAAGCGATATGAACATTTGTCAAAGTGATATAAACATTTGTGAAAGCAATTCAAACTGTTGTGAAAGCGACATGGTTAGTTACGATATGAACATTGATGCAAGCGATATGAAGCCTCAGGAAAGTTAGGTAAAGTGTTGAGAAGTGTGACAAGCATTTGGAAATCGAGACACAATGAACTTCGAGAGTAAGATAAAGAGTTGAGAACGCAAAGGAAAACGTGAACGTCGTGAAATTGAGATAAACGGTTACGAAGGAGAAATAAATCGTTGTCAATGTGAGATAAATTGTGTTGAATTTGAGATAAACCGGGTTGATAGTCAGTTTAACCTGTTGAAATGAGATAAGCTGTGCCGGGGGAAGGGTAAATCGTGTTGAATAAATGTAACATCCACCGTGTTGTAAGTGACATAAATCGTTGTGAAATTGAGCTAAACGGTAATGAGAGTGAAATAGTGCGTTGTAAAATTCACAAACAAAGACTTAAGAAACAAACTCTTTACTTGAAAATAAGTACCCATAAAGCCATAGGTTGTAGCAATGACGCCCTTCAGGGATTTCGGCCGTCAGTGCCCGAAACATTTCAGGGATTTCGACGTTTAGTGCCGTCAGTGCCCAAAACCTTTCAGGGATTTCGACGTTTATTGCCGGCAGTGCCCAAAACCTTTCAGGGATTTCGACGTTTAGTGCCGTCAGTGCCCGAAACCTTCAGGGATTTCGGCCTTCAGTGTCGTCAGTGCCCGAAACCTTTCAGGGATATCGGCCTTCAGTGCCATCAATGCCTGAAATCTTTCAGGGATGTCGTCTTTTAGTGCCGTCAGTGTGTGTGGCAGTTAACTTTCAAAAGAGTACGCCTTCAATTAATACCTACTCTTTTAATGTAACGTTACAAGATGGGCGTATAATTACATAAGTGACTATACAGCTAATAAATTCCGATGTGCGATAACCTTCACCCACTAGGGTCACTTTGGGGATAAAATATAATTTGACAAGCGTGTCTCATCGTACATACGTTATAAGCACTGTTAAAGACATTTTAGCATAACACAAAATTAGTTAACTACGTAGTACTTGATGGACCTGGGTTATTGAGTCCATTATTCAATCTCAAAATATGTTTGATTTTGAAATCAAACTCTAATTTACACGCATAACCACTACTGCTTGGGCATTATAATATGATAAAGAATTCCTTCGGTATGGAATTTTACATGTACAAAGTACAATGTGAAATGGCCTTAACGGCGTTCCAAATGCACGTAAAATAAATGATTGACTGGCTGGTGTAACGTACACAGTTAATGGTCTTTTACCCATATGGCGACGTTGTATTCCGACAGTATAGGTAGGGACTAACAGAACAACTAATGTGACGTGACTTCAAGTATTAGCTCCTGTGGAAATACAATGTTCCCTGGCGCTAAGTTCGACTGATTTGATTATTTGTTTGGTGCCCAACATCGTACTAAAGGGTATTTCACTTAAATTACGACTTTGCGTTGGCGGTGTATGGTGGAAAACTGGTAGAAGACCTCGTAAAAACCGCCGCGCGATCTCCACAGCCACCAGAAGCTTCCCTTGCATACCTGTCCGCCTAATATGACAGAATGTATGTGCAGCTCGAGTCATACTGCCTTTAGCCAGACAACAGCACGTAACAGAAAGCATAAATATTTTGCCAATTGATTAATATGTAACATTAATGTTATGCTGGTGAAGCTTTAACGCTAGATTAGCTTCAACAATTTATTAATGTTAGCAGAAATGTATAAATAACCTGTTCGGTCAGGAAACTATCATAAAATTCCTTCAATTAGTCAACAAATATTGTACTTCCGACCTCACGTAGCCTATCACAATTTAACAGCAGCGGATCTGATGTACACGTGAACCCAAGTGAGAATTAAGCATAAACATTTATTGTATGTCTATTTCATTGGCATTCAGACGTTGCACTATGCGGTACGGAAAACTCTAAAACCACACTCGGCAGACCACTGAAAAGAATTATATATATACATTTTTCAGGTTGTGCTTATTTTAACCCTTACCTAATATCTATGTGTGTTACATATTCGCCACATATTCATCTTCACAATTTACATGTTACATGTATTGCCTTTTCTCGAGATGCGCCTTTCGGTTATCCAGAACAACTCGAGATTCAGGTCTATCTAGAAACTTGTCTCGGAGAATTGATCTAGAACATGAGATAATTTATCGACTTTAATCAGTCGATATCCCTGTGCCAGTGTGATTACTCATGACAAAAACATATATATATTGTTCCAAGGGCTTAATTATACACGAGTAATCATTCATAATATTACAAACAGCTATGACGTCCAGCTTAAGATACGACACCTTCATATAAACGTGTTGTAAAAATAACCAGTTTCTATTTAAGCCCAGGAAACAAACGACAGCCCAGAAATGAACGGGTAATGCTCTTTAGGAGGATTTATGACCTCATCAGACCTATTTTAATATACATAATATACATCTGACGTCATGGAGCATTTCAAATTATACAATAATTGATATACTCTGCACGTGCAATGGCTAGCCAAGGAAGAGACAAACGTAAACCTGTTAGTATATTCATTTTCCAATCACATTAAGACGGGTACGATAAGGAAATAACATGTACGAAACTTCGAATAGATATCAACTTATTCATAATTGAAGATCGTTTTAATGTACCTAAAATACACATTGGTCTTTCACGTTCGCTTTTAGTTACCTGTTCGGTATAAAGTCAGACTGTGAAGGTTTTGTAACTTATCATCGACACGGATTAACTTGACTATTCTATTAAAACACTGATTATTAAAATTTTCGATGATTACATCAATCAAGTCAACTGGAAAGCCATCAGAAATGCAGAAGTAACTGAAATTTTATGAATGTCTCATTAAGAAATAATGAAATAAAGGAACACGAATCTCATTAAAATCACATACGCACCAACAAATTTGATATTTTGTGATATTACAGAATCACATGACCTGTAGAATATTTTCTCAAGGAGTAACTGTTAGAGGCTTTCTGTTAATTCCACTCTCAGATTTGAATGAAAAGTGAACGTTATATAATAACACAAAAACTGCAAACTGATTGAAAAATGGCCGTCCTTCTTTACGTTGAATTGGAATTATCACAGGATTTCTCCTGGCTCATACAAGCCTTGTGCCAATTGAATATATGTTTTTTCATTTCAACGTAACTGTTTTAATTTATGAATTAAAACTCGTTAGTTTAAAACTCTTCAAATTGGAAGAAAATCTGAATTTGTGTAAACGCCCTAATTTTCGGTGCTTATGTGACTTTAAAGAGAGGCAAAACTTAGGTGGTATAGTACCTTTCCACGTTGGCTAAATCTAATTTGGTTTTCACAAATCGCAACCAATTATGACTTTATCGGAGAGTTGATGACCATAGCCAAATAACGGGTATAGTTTCTATTTTGAGATAGTAAAGTTTCATACATCGCCTCAAAGAATAACAGTTTTGGTTTTGTCAAAATATTTTGGCCATTTACTTAGTAATTTAGGGTGGATATCCGAAATACATGATTGATACAGCCGTCAGTTTGAGCGAAACTGTTTTATCCACATAAGTGGTTATTCCTATGAAGGCTACAGATGTGGGCTTCACGAGAAAACCAAACGGTCTTCCAATTGGCATGTCGTTTCACAATCTTCAAATAAAACGGTCTCTTTAGCTATCTTTAGCTTTTTCGGAGACTTAGAAAAGTAAAGAAAGTCAACTGACACTTAGAAAAGTAAAGAAAGTCAACTGACACTAAGAAAAGTAGATAAAGTCAACTGACACTCACAAAAGTAAAGAAAGTCAACAGACACTTAGAAAAGTAGAGAAAGTCAACTCACACTAAGAAAAGTAGAGAAAGTCAACTAACACTTAGAAAAGTGGAGAAAGTCAACTGACACTTAGAAAAGTAGAGAAAGTCAACTAACACTAAGAAAAGTAGAGAAAGTCAACTAACACTTAGAAAAGTAAAGAAAGTCAACTAACACTTAGAAAAGTAAAGAAAGTCAACT
>JAVFBZ010187424.1:0-11022 GCA_032466195.1 Katharina tunicata
TAACATTATTGACAGAGAAATAGTCCATTTAGTTAGTGTTACATCAACAAGAACAACAACAAAAGCGCCAACAAGAGTGAGTAAGATCTAGACCCCGTTCACCACAGAGTAAACAAATACGGCCATAATCGACTATATATCCCTTATGGAACTTAAACACAGAAACATGGTCGCATATTTGCTTTTCGGAAACCAGATATATATTATATATTGCCTGGGATATTTGATAGTCTGTATCTATACAGGCCCTACTCGTTATACAAATATACAGGCCCATATCGCACACTGTCTCTCATATCGTCACACTGTCTAACATATCATCACAATGTCTTTCATATCATCATACTCTCTCACATATCGTCACACTGTTTAACATATCGCGCACTGTCTCTCATATCGTCACACTGTTTAACATATCGTCACACTGTTTAACATATCGCGCAGTCTCTCATATCGTCACACTGTCTCACATATCGTCACACTGTCTAACATATCGGCACACTGTCTTTCATATCATCATACTCTCTCACATATCGTCACACTGTTTAACATATCGCGCACTGTCTCTCATATCGTCACACTGTCTCACATATCGGCACACTGTCTCACATATCTTGCATTTGCGAAAAAGTCACTGGTTAAGATAGGATTTTGAACTTTCGAAATGCGAGCCGTTTCGGATGGAGAAAACATAATAATAATGCAGTTGAATGCATTTTGTTTACAGTTGGCTCCCAAATCAGATAGATAGCCTCTTAGAACTGACGATGGGGTCAAAATCACCTTGTTCCCACGTGCTCTTCCCTATTTGGATAATTGAGGTAAGAATAGGCTTACTCTGTTGATTGTTTAGATGGAATTTCAGATTTAAGTTCAGTTGTATATATGAATAACATCCGGATCAGATATGTTAATATGTTAATTGTAGAGAATTTTGGTTGATATGCTTACATACAATGTAAATCACACGCATATGTCTGTGCTTGTCCTGGGTCGTCGTGGTTTGTATCACGGTCACCTGGCTTGTATAAGTGTCGGAAAGTAAATCAAATATGTTAGTAAAAGTTTACCATTTTGAGTGTTTATTATCTTTGCGAAACACACACAATTGAGAAAAATTAAAAAAGTTGATTTTTCTTAATAAAACCGATTTTCTCGATTGCGTGTGTGTCGCAAACATAATAAACACTCAAAATGGTAAATTTTTAATAACATATTTTATCTTCTATCCAACACTTAAAGACAGGTGACAGTGGTTTATACCGAGTATGGTCGAGGGTGACTTCACGAGTTGAGTTGCATGGTATGCCTGTGTTTGAGGGAAACAAACGGAGTAAAGCGCTGTTTGTGTGTTACACATTCTCCTTCCATATTACCTTTATTTATATTACCTGTGTTTTATTTTACGTTTCTTTTTTACAACTGCACACAACTACTTTGTTTGACAATAATATTCTCCGTCTATTTGTATTTTGTTTTTACTTACGCAGTTTTGTCCCTCTTTCGTTCTTTGTTTCAGGCTGTACTCAACCCTTTACAAGGCTTTCTGAACTGTTTTATTTTTGGTCGCCGGCCGAGTTGTTTGCGGAGAACAGGCGACCCAATCCGTGTGAATACCCCGGGCTCCTCCTATTCGGAGAGACAAACACTCTTATGACAGTGAGATTAGACTGGATCCATTCTACTTATCAGCAGAGAACGATCATGGATTATTTTGTACGGACGGCTGACGTATCGACGTTTATGTCTCACGCGGTTAGAAGTGCCAAACTTTGAAGCTACGTTTGATGGTAACAGTCATCCATACATTTGAGTGCTTATGACCACTGCGCTACAAAGGGACTAACGATGTTTTCGTTATGTTACGCATCATTGTTTGAACTAAGCTGTGATATTATATACCGGTACTTATTAATGATGCATATATGATATTTATTACGTCCCTTAGTATTGGGGGAAGTTTGTTTGCTTTTTGGAAATCTACGTCGCCATCAACATTGGTCAGTTTAAACTAATTTAATTTATAACCGAAATCATTTTACGCAGTTAGACACAGATACGTTTCCAATTGTATTCTCGCGAGAGTTTCTGTAGTTCATGTCCTATATCTAGACGTAGAGCGTATATTAGATTCTACTTTAGATCGATACGTTTCGAGTCAATAAATAGACCAAGTCACATGCACTGGGAATACAGGTTACAGCAAACCCAATCATATACACAGACACAGTAGGTCATACTTGAGGATAGGACTGGTCTAAATAGTGTTTGAGGGAAATCTTATATGTTGTCACACTATGAGATAACGAGCAATGATGCACATATATTGATAATGTACACAATATTAGATCTAAAATAGTTGTTAATTCATCTTTTAAATTACCAGAAATTGTGCGTATCTTTATTGGGTGTAATGTTGTGTCACGTGGGTCGCATCTCTCGGTAATCACATCACTGTTTCGTGTTACTATTTCATTCATCTATTACACTGGTCTTATATATGGTATATTTCTGACTTTCGTTTTTTTATGTACTTTGACGGAAATCATATCAAGGGCAATACTTTTGCGAATAACTTCAAAATATTATGCCAATTAAGGAAAACACACATACGCGATTAAATTAAATATTTGTTTACAATAAACTGGTTTATATGATTTGAGTATTCAACAATACGATATCATAAGGGTATATCAGTTAAATTTTAAAATATAGCGTGTTGTAGAAGAATTACAAAGGAAACACAGACTACGGTACTTAACATAGACAGGTATAAAAGTTGACTCCGGAGATTTAAGATCATAATGATATTTATCTTTCTGACTTAAGTCAAAACATTTAGCTGCTGAATTTGGAAATTTGTCTTTATATTTTTGTGTATGTTTATCTTTATTTGAAACATAGTACAATAGAGACAATAATACAAAATTATTGAATTCCAAAATTAAAAACAAATTTTGACTTAAGTCAGATTGTTTTGTGGAATCGGTTCCATGCCATTATGTTGCCGCTATTAGAAGGGAATTAGGCGGGCCATCGGGCTGGATAAACCACGTCTTGCAACATATTTACTTCATATGGCTGTTCTCAATAACTTTTTGAAATAAAGAAAGGCTTACATTATGTGACATTTTTAATTAAAAGTTGTATCATTCTGTTAATCATTTCTCGTTTGTGTTCCTACTTTCTAAATATGACGTATATCAGAGATTTCTGACTTTAAATCAGTTTATAACTATACTTTTTACTGTACTTGTGTGTGTGCGAAGTGTCGGAGATCTCAGGGATGTTTTTCAGTTTATTTTTGGCACTCGGAAGCCATCGAATGTACTGTGCACATCATCTTGGACGTGATACGATCATCGCCGTTTTGGCCGGTGGGTCAAACTGCCAATGTAGACAGATTCCACAGTTTCCAATGGTTTTACATTCCGAACATAATCTACTACTGAACTAAATATAGTGCATCTAAAGCCATATGAAATCTGCTTCATTACCCTATATTTTTGTTGACGTGTTCACTGTCCATATGGCGGTAAATAGGCTTCAGGCGAACAAAATGTACCATTTTGATACATATTCATACACCTATCACGACCGAGCTAAGTGATGACAGCCAAATAACGCAAGGTTTTGCCGATTGTATTGTTGGGGTGAGACAGTGCTGTGCGTTAAGAGCTGTGTTTTTGTTTAAATCACTCAATATTTTCTCTCTTATGAAGTCTCGACTGTACCTGGTGGAATGACCTTTTGATTTGTATGATTTTGCACATATCATGTAAAATTGACGCCATGAATTGAGATGTTGCTGTATTTTATATATATAAAAAAACACACTGTAAGTCAGACAAAAACTTAAATAATAAAAAATTACTTTTACAAGGTAATTGCAGGAGAATTAGTATAAAATGGGATTTTGTTTTTGTAACAAGATCGAGAAATGTTTGATAATTTTTGGTAGTAGTTTGAATACTTGAAATATAATGGACGTTGTAAAGGCGATGTCGTGACAAAAATAAATGCAGCCGTTTATTTAGAAAATGCGTTTGGAGTGGAGAGGTTGCTAGTGAGTTGGGCGTTCTGTTTCAGTACCTGTGTATATCAACCGAAAACAACAAACACATTTGTGGGTAATATCTAGATGAAAAATAAGATATTTCAGTGTCCCTGTGTCAGTGCTTACCGTAGAGAAAGATTCGCAGCCTTTACCTGGATAAAAAATCGTTAGTTCTACCGCGCGTGAGCCTCTGTAGCTCAGTCGGTTAGAGCGCTGGCCCAGCTAGCCAGAGACCTGAGTTCGAATCCCGGTGGAGGCAAGCACATTTTTCTTACTCTACATTTATACCAAAATATAATATAAGGAGGTGGGAACAAATTCTTTTTTAATAAAAGCGATTTCTTTGCTTTTCCCCCATTTTTTCTCGATTGTGTGTCTGTCGCAAACATAATAAACACGCAAAATTGTAAATTTTTGATAACATATTTTATTTAATATTTAACATATACAAGCCAGGTGACCGTGGCTTTGGGCTGGATGCAGAATTCTGATCGTTATCTACTACGTTTTCCATATATAACGATATATCGGGTATCTGTGTTCTGTGACTCCAGTACGATAATGAAAAAATTCTTCAAACGCAGGACACCATATGATATACATTGGAAACTACATTGGCCTTGTTCTACTCCTACTCACCTTTCAGCCTTTTTAACTCTTCGCAGCTCAAAATGAGAAGCATTCCAAGGGAGATAATCCATAGTCAAGGAATTCATGACGATGCAAATATTAAAACAATATATAGGTGGCCCATCAATTTTTAAACCCTTTTGGGGTGATCTTTTACATACAAAGCTAAGTTTTTATGCATTCTGGTAGTTTTTAAAACCATTTTGGATGCCTAAACATCTGGACTTTTGTCATTATCTTGTTCGTTTCTTTAAAATACTGTAACGTTTTTGTGGACCACTTCATAAATGTAGAAAGTTCCTATACTATCACAATATTTAACAGCATATAAAGTTGTTTGAACGCAACTAGTTAGCAAATATATCCCAAAATTGGCCAACCTGTATTTAATTAACTTTTTCACATTTTACCGAACACGTCATGTGCGACTCAACCGGAGTTAATTAAAGGGATGTTCTAGACCTAATTTGGTGCAGTATTTTGTAACAACCCGAAATTCAGTTGCAACTATATACGTTATTTACCAGTACAGTGACTTTTGATTTGATTCACAAAAGGGCCTTCACAAATTTTTTTTACCGAGATGAACATGTCGAATATGCAGGCTACGTCAATTTTCTCTTTTGCACAGACAACTGCTGTTTGTTGATGAAATACGTGTGGTAACATGTTTTCAAAAGATCTTCAAAATGTCATATAATGTAACCGGGCTCATTTATAACTTTTAGAAAAATACTTACGCCATAAAGCTTTATCTTTTAATGTTCCATTTAAGAAAAAAAGATGGTCGAGGCTGTATAGGCCTACCACTATATATAGGCTATCATTTTATACCAAATATATATAACCCCTTCTGTGTTGCTCCTGAGACAAAATAATTCAATTACGCAGGTATCTGCTTCGTGTCAGTCTAGCCAGGTAATAGACAATTTTCACAAACTTTATATACAATCTTTGAAAACAATCTGATCATTATGGAGTAGGCCTACATCGGACTAATTTTTGGATTTCTTACCTTTTAAGAATAGCAGATAAATTGGTAGGAGTTGACTGTAACGACTGTAATTGGATTGTCAACGATGATCGGTTTGCAGTCTCTGAATTACCAGTGTCAAATTATTTGTTTTCATCTGTCTCGAAGCTGACTTAATTGGTCACGTGTCGTATCAATAAATACTAATATCAGAAACTTCAGTAAAAAAATATAAAAATTTGTTAACCTCAATTTGTATTCCGATCCTAGCAAACACCTACGTAACTAACGGGTTTTGTTTTGTTAAATTTGACTTTGCTGACGTTTGGTTCAAACCTGTATTTATGTATCTGATATGATCCATTTAGGAACAGGAATCTTTAACGAATGTCGGCATTGGACAGCATGAATTTTCCCAATCCGAACGTATGGAACGTTACGTCAAAGGCGAAGTTCTAATTTTAAGATTCACACTTCAAAGTTATCCATAATCATAATCAACCAAAGAATATGAATGATAATAGCATGCTTGGTTTCTTGTTCGGATTGCTGATACCATTTCTAACAAGCATGAATAATTATTGCCAATTATTTTCATGTGGTGAAAACCAACAGCAATTTTAGATCAAGAGTTGTCTCTCTTGGGCTGTAGCTCTCTAGCGGGCTTGGAGCACGGGGATCATCATGGCCGCGATGGGATGGTTCCCCGTTGGGATGCGTGAAGTTTAGGTTGTTTTCTTAATAGAATGTCGCGGTAACAACGAAAGTTAATGATCAAGACAAGCTGTTAATGAGGAAAGATTGACTTAGAGTAATGGAAATAAACGAGGAGCACGTGCGCACTCTTTTAGGGATGGGATTCCCTAGTGTGGATGATATTCGTAAAGCCCTCCGTTTGGGCACGAACGATTTAAATGAAGCTGTGGCTATTTTAACAGACGAACATTCTTCATCTTCCTACGACACCGTGTCAGAAGTAGATGTTGAGATGAAAGGTCTTCAATCCAAGGCGTTGGTGCCCCTTTCGAAACCTTTGACTGTGTACGGTCCGTCACTTCCCCCGACGTACGACGAGGCTGTGGAAACCGAGGTACGTTAAATGAGGCTATGCCAGGGAGTCAATTATAAGGTCGAAGTGACCGTCCGTAAGTACGCTACAGCAACTCGACGTTTACAGTCAAATTACTGTTTCATAACAATAATACCACCTTCCTTAAGATTTACACTTAAAATCTGTTTTTATAGCTTTCTGGCCATTTTTAGCATCTCTTCATAAAGTTGACCTAGTTTTAATATAATTATGTTTGACCTGGTTTTGGTTGAATTGACATTCAATAGAGTGCCTAAACAATAAAGCTAATGTGTTTGAAAGACACTGGATGGTGTATTCTAAAGCTAGTCATTAATAAGACACTTAAGCCTATTATTAAACTACTTTCGGTGATACATTTTACAATGAAAATATTCATCTTGAACATGGGAATAAAAGATTAATTTTTATTTGAAAATGCATGTCCTATTAGTCCTATAAATAAATTTTATTTTAAAACTGTTGAAAAACAATAACATTTAAGTACTCAACTTACAGATTTCTTTGTACATAAGTAGGTTAATCATCTGTGGCAAGCGACCTTGTACAATA
Source organism: Katharina tunicata (assembly GCA_032466195.1). Classification (NCBI taxonomy): domain Eukaryota; kingdom Metazoa; phylum Mollusca; class Polyplacophora; order Chitonida; family Mopaliidae; genus Katharina; species Katharina tunicata. The sequence continues at coordinate 7,303 of JAVFBZ010187424.1, forward strand.
CTTTCAATTTTTTTGTAATTTTTATAATGACCATGATGCTTGCAAAATGCATGAATGTATTCTTGTACTTTGAACCTGTAATGTGGCCTGTTATATTGTCAAAATTTGCAACTAAGTCAGTGTGGATGGTTTGGTGATGTCATTAAGGGGCTGGGGCAGGGAAGGGAGATTCCTTCCTCCATATTGCAGGCAAGCCATCATAAAACCCAAAGGATGCGTTTAACTTCTATGTTGTACTTGTATTTGCATATGCTTTATACAGCTATTGTCATATATATTCAGAAATAGCTTAGTAATAAATGATAAAGCTGTCTATTGTTACATACCGGTATTTATTTTTATTAGACCATTAATTTATGATTACACAAATAGCTGAAATTGTAGCATTAGCTGCATGACCATCCACACTCTTGACTTGTAATTGCACTCAGTGATTATAGCCAATGGCTAGGTATGAGTGTTTGTTTTAGATCTCATTTTTTAAAATTGATTAGACCAGGTTTTATTTAAAAAAAATTAATTTAAGCTTCGGACGATTTTGAAAATAAGTAAACCTTTATCATTTAGAAGCTGGATACATAACAAAAACATGACAACTAATATGGATTTTCAATTAGTCATCATGTTTTTGGGGGACATATATACCCAGAAGTTGAAAATCCGTATTAGTATTAGTATTTCATTTCTCATGAATTATTGTCTTAGCCAGACATCAAACACTTACATTAACCTACACCATCCTAACATTTAGACTATCTGTTGTTTGACTCATTTTGATTTTAGCTGAGATTTTGATATAATCTATAAGTTTCTGTCACTAATCGTGTGGTGTCTGGAGAATTTGTCCATTTATTGGGATGTTTCTTTTTCAGAATATATTTTTTTCTAAATCAAGAACCAATAATCAGTCTAGTTTTTAGAAAGCATGGTCTTTGTTTTGTATAATCTACTCAACAGAGCCTTATTTTTAGACAGTTCTATTTCATTTGCTGTTCTAACGCGTCCATCTCCGTCAATATAGGTAAGGCTGTATTTAAAAGTAATCAGCTGTGTCATAACAATAATTTCTAAACAACCTCTACACACTGACAGTAGAAACTCTGAAGCCTTACACCTAGAGTAAGTCATTCATTTGGTTTCATTTCAGACAGTGCTCTCACAGCTAATGGGCATCTTGTCGCATCAGGAAATGATTAGTTGTGGTCTCATTTTTATCGATCTTGTCTTGATTTGGGTGTGAAACCCTGATTTGGTTGTAAAACCAACGCTTTTAATTGATATCGTCATGTATTATAAAATTTAAATATAACCTCAAAATTTAAGTTTCAACCAACATAGACTAAGAGAAACTACATTAACATGCACTTCAACTTTCTGATTATATTATGGTCCTTTGAAATAGAGAAAGGTCTCTGATCCAAAGACAGTTTTCATATATTGGAATCAATTAAAGAATTAAAAAATCTTTAAACTAGAAAGTTATTTTGCTTGAAAACAGCTGAAGTTATTTTTTGTTTTATTTTGCCTGTCTTTTGCAGGGAGATGTTGATTCTACTGGGAGGTCTGAGGAGATGACTACCAATGACTGTGTAGAAGAGAGTAACTCACTGGAATTCCCTGTAACTAATCTGTATGAATTAGAGGGTCGCGTTTTCACAGAACATTGGTCTATTCCCTACAAGAAGGCCGAATCTTTAGGAAAATGTCTTCTCTCTGCTACAAGGCTAGCTGATGCAGGTTAGGGTAGCTCTACAATTAGTAATTGTTAAACAAAATTGTAAACTAGATTGATTAGTGTTTTACGCACTGTTCAAGGGTATTTAACTTATATGATGGTGGTACACTCCAATATTACAAAACCAAAACTTGTGACTTCACTTTTGTTAAATCCGTTGTAAAGATAATGTTTCTCCAATGCTAAGACGGTATGGCAGCATGAATATAATTTTTGGTAAATCATACTCACTGTATAAGTATTTATGGATTTCCCATAATGTTTAGTTTACTGTTGATTCAGGTTTGGCAGACTCTGATGAAAACTGCAAAAGGTTCATGGAACGATGTATGCCAGAGGCCTTTCAGAAAGTATGTATTATAATGTTCAAATTTAACACTCATTTATGAAATCAAAGGTTGTGATGCCTGCATGAGAATACTTTTTTTTGATAGTACCTTAAATTCCAAAGACTATTCTGAAAGCTAAGGGACTTCAGGAATTTGTTTTTTTGCTGATTTGTTTGAGGTGTCCTCTAAATGTCCTGTGTGTTGCCAGTGTTCTTCATGGTGGTTTCCTTCACCTAATTTTGCAGGGACGCCTTCATATAAATGAAAAAGTATGGCAAAAAATCTAAACGAAAAAACCCTATGATGTTCCTGAGCTAAAGGGCACCAGGAAGCTGATTTGTTGCAGTGTGTCCTTTTTTCTCCTGTACAGATGCTGTCTAGTATTGTTTGTTGCCAATGTCGCTTAGGGATCACATGGTTTTCTACAACCATTGGGCTTGTACATTGTCATTTCAGTGAAATAACTTTACGTACGACTTAAAACCCCAATCAAACAAACAAAAAAAAATCTATTTTCCTAAGTTCCTAAATCTATTTTTTTTCTCAGCTTAAAATGAGAAGAAAAAAAATACTTGAAATAAGTAAGATACAGTGATAGCTTTTAGGGATTTAAACTCACATTAATGAATAATACATTCGGGAAAAAAACAAGAAAGAATTTAATTTAGAAAAATAAGAATAATGAAAAATAAATCCTACTTTTGTTTTAGTTACTTGCTTCCTCTGCTGTACATAAATGGGGCACTGAGATCCAGGAGGGTATATATAACATGTTACAATTACTGGTGGACCTGGTCGTGGCCAGATTACAGCACTCCCCTATACCAGTTGATCTCCTCGATGTCTTCACACTGGTAAGTAATACTTAGTTTAGGTATCTTTTCTGCAATATGTATGCTGTGGGTGTTTGGGCAGGACTGAGAACCTCCTGTGCCCTGGTGCTCTCTGAGCTAAGGGACATCAGGAAGCTGATTTGTTGTGGTGTCCTGTTTTTTGTTGTTGTTCTGTTAATGTATTGTGGCGTTTTCTATGTTGCCAGGCTCGTTTAGGGTGGTTTCCTTAACATATTTGGCTGGCACACAGTCATATAAGTGAAATAACCTTAAGTACGGTGTAAAACCCCAATCAAACAAAGCAATATGTATTCCAAGTTCCCCTTGCCTTTCCTCCATACATAGGCTATACCTTATTGTCATACTACTCACTATGAGCTGACTTGAGGATACAAGAATCCTTGAGCATGACACACTATATGGGAAATATCTTCAAGTCTGACTCAATATACGGGAAATATCCTTGAGTCTGACTCACTATAACAGAAATATCCTTGGGTCTGACTCACTATAACAGAAATATCCTTGAATCAGACTCAGTATAGGGGAAATATCCTTGAGCATGACGAACTATAGGGGAAATATCCTCGAGTCTGACTCACTATAACAGAAATATCCTTGAGTCTGACTCACTATAACAGAAATATCCTTGAGTCTGACTCACTAACAGAAATATCCTTGAGTCTGACTCAGTATAACAGAAACATCCTTGAGTCTGACTCACTATAACAGAAATATCATTAAGTCTGACTCAGTATAGGGGAAATATCCTTGAGTCTGACTCACTATAACGGAAATATCCTTGAGTCTGACTCACTATAAC
>JAVFBZ010187424.1:16699-34429 GCA_032466195.1 Katharina tunicata
TTGATAGAGGGTAGCCCTGAAAGTAAAGTACCCCATCTCTTTAACCTGTTTGTAGGTACATGTAACCGAGTTGATAGAGGGTAGCCCTGAAAGTAAAGTACCCCATCTCTTTAACCTGTTTGTAGGTACATGTAACCGAGTTGATAGTGGGTAGCCCTGAAATTAAAGTACCCCATCTTTTTGACTCGTTTGTAGGTAACCGAGTTGATAGAGGGTAGCCCTGAAATTAAAGTACCCCATCTTTTTGACTTGTTTGTAGGTAACCAAGTTAATAGAGGATAGCACAGGTAGCAAAGTACCCCGTACAGCCATTGGCACAGAGAAGATGTTAGAATGGCTGGTAGAGAACAGACTGTTATCTATAGCGCTGGAGGGGAACATTGATCAGGCACAATACTGTGATAAAATAAAAGGCATTGTGGATTTCTTGGGGGCTAAGCTATCCCTAGATGAATTGACCATGATCTGGAAAATGCAAGTGAGTATTTTGTATTTATTATTCACTTTAAATAACTGATTTTGCCTCAGTATTCAAAGCCAGTACTTAAGCTATGGTTCTTCTCTTTCAGATAAACCATATAGACAAATAAATCTTATTGTTAACAACACTTTTTTTGTCGCTTCAATTCAGTTAAGAGCCTCATGAAATACAACCTTAACATGGGATTTTTTTATTGTATTTTTAGAATGGCCAGACGAACAATGTAATAGATAACATCCACTCCATAGTGGCTGCAGCAGCGGTCAAGTTTGATCCACAACAACTGGAACACCTCTTTCTCCTCATACAAAAGGTATACTAAACAAGGCAGTTACAGGTGTGATTGATATACTTTGTTTCATTTCACGTTGCAGCTCATGTCAACTGAATTTCTGTTAGGTGTACAACAGTGTTGTCGAAGTCATTAAATGAATGTATTTACTTGATAGGTGTTTCCGTTGTACTCAAAGGTATTTCATTTTATGATGAGTTTCCTTTGCACATGTTTGCTGGGAAATCAGGAAGAAACAGTGTTAAAACCACAGTGTGGTCTTTGCAACTTCTGAAACTTTCCTCACATACTTAAAGTTGAGTATGGAGGGAGGCCTCCTTTGAGTGTTCTCCATTCTTCTCCATTGTTAAAACCACAGTGTGATCTTTGCAACAACTGAAACTTTCCTCACATACTTAAAGTTGAGTATGGAGGGAGGCCTCCTTTGAGTGTCCTCCATTCTTCTCCATTGTTAAAACCACAGTGTGATCTTTGCACCAACTGAAACTTTCCTCACATACTTAAAGTTAAGTATGGTGGGAGGCCTCCTTTGAGTGAAAAAACCATAAGTATACATAAAGCCCCAATCAAACAAGCGGTTGAAGGGGATCGTCAGGCCCTCAGTCTGGGTATAGCAGTCATTAAATGGATACAAAATTACAATACAATGTTCATGCAATACCAGGACAGCAGCCTACCCAAAAGTCATGTCTTAGGCTTGGTGTTTGGCACTTGTTTAATATGCTACTACATTAAGAAGAAACTTGGCAGCGCTACATGCTACTGCAGGCAGCCCTATTATTATTTATGACAATTTATAACTTGTCTTAATATTTTTATGAAAACATAATTAAATTTCTTTATTGGGAAATTACAAATGTTAAGGTTAAGATGGCTGAGTAGAAAGAAGGTTTTCTTCTTGAGTTGATCCCATAGCAAACTGGATGTAAGAGCTTTAAAATTCAGGCTGCCTCCATATTCCGTTCAGAATTAGCGGGCAAGAGCAAGGATTGGTTGTCTGCTTGTTCATGGAGTGGTTGGGTGGGAGCCTCCTGTGCCCTGGTGCTCTCTGAGCAAAGGGGAATAAGGAAGCCGGTTTGTTGTAGCATCCTGAATATCTACCATGTTGACAGCAAACTTATTTCATTTACACTGTTTTAGTTGAAATGTTTACTATAGTATTGACTGAGGGCAGTAGTCTTCTCCATTCTCTTCATAAGAATAAAATAATAATTTATTTTTTGTAATGTATTTGAATTGATGTAGAACTGGCAGGAGGATAATGATAGAATGAGAGAGAAGCTGTTGGCGCTGATTGGTAAGATTGGCAGAGATGCTAGAGTTCCCAAGACGACAACACGGGTAAGGTTATTTTAATACATGTAACTGACAATAGTCTTAAAACAGGTTAAGGTACCGTGAATATAAACTGCTATCCAATTCCTGATTTCGTAAATTACCTACATGTATGAATCTCACCTTTCTAAACATACCATTACTAAAATTATGCCAAGACACTTACTTATTCCCCATAATCACTGTCTTTCCATTTTAAACCATGTTTTATGTTCACTCAAAGTCAATGTAATCAAAACTTAATCTTCTATTACATGTTTCTGATGAGATTTGTATATGATTCCAGATTACAAAATGTATATTCATGCCGTCATACTTAGCACTGGAGGAGCATTATCTTTCCAACATCAAAAACACTAAAGTGACTACACATTTTATGGTTGTGTTAAGAGTCGCCGTCTACTGTTGGAGTACACTGCCGTCATATAAGTGAAATACCCTTGAGCACGGCATTAAACATCAATCAATCAATCAATTAATCAATCTAATTATTTTCATTATTCACAAAATTGTTTCTCATGTGTACCTGTAATATCCAGAATTAAAAGTTTTACGTCTTCTGTTTGGCACAGGTGTTAGAGTTATTATGGGACCTGTCTCATTTACCTGCCCTCTCCACTCACCTAATGGAACTGGCCCTCAATGAACACCTGGCTATTCTCAGTGACTCTTACATCGTTAAGGAGCAGGTGAAGAAACAATATGTTGTCAAGTGTGTGGAAGACATCAAAAAGGTAAATGTAAGTTCACCTGTCATATATTGTTGTATATTTTTCATCTTCTGATAATAAATCGAAACTATTTTCAAGACTTTTTACCATTTGGCATATAAGGGTATTAATGTGGCGTCATCTGTCCGTTTTCTCAATAACTCGCCCAATACTTATCAAACTTCACACATACCTTTATTTGATGATCTCTAGTTTCTTTGTAAGTATTAAACCAATTGTTTTGAAACTTCACGGTTAGATAAGTTTAATATGCATTAGACTTCTACACTGTTATGTTTATTTCTCTGTCCGTCTGTTTGTCTGTCTGTACACACTTTGCCAACGGTATTCCTTGTCCGTAAGTTAAAATGTGTGCCCCAGGGTTTTGGATAGTGAAGCTTCATGTTTTATGTCCTACAGGAAAATGATTTTGACCTTTTATGTTATAATATCATGGTTTTGGTCTTGTCGTTGTTTGTTTCAAGTGATGTTAAAGGCGTTTCCCTCACTCACTAGCCTAGTATGCCATCATATACGAATGGAAAAAAAGTTAATCACTATTTTGTCAGATAATTATAGAGAGTTGTTGACATGTATTTCTTTTAGTTATTTGTTTGTTGACAGTGGCTTTGGGGTTTGCTGTGAAGTAGTTTGTCCGAGATTCTGATCTATTTGATATAAAGTTGCCCTAACTTCATGTTCTCTTATTCATTTTGAAGAATTATGAAATAATACCCAGGACAGTAAATGATGTTACATTGTCTTTCTGTGTTAACAGGGAGTGTGGGTGTTACCTGCCATCAAACAGATGTTACATATTAGCAAAAACCTCATGAAACAAACCTACCCCAAATCTGACTCAAAGGTAAGCTCATACCAAGAACTACATTGTATCAGTGCTGGCAAGATTTATTCCAGTTTGAAAGTCAGGTGGTTGGTTGGATGGCGAACAAACCTACCCCAAATCTGAGTCAAAGGTAAGCTCATGCCAAGAACTATCAGTGTTGGCAAGATTAAATCCAGTTTAAAAGTCCAGTTTTTAGTCCCAGCATTCAGGTGGTTGGGTGGCGAGTTTCTTGTTACATGGCCCTCTCTGGTCTCAGGTAGTGTCAGGCAGTTTAAGGCATTTATTCAATGTCAGCAAAGGTTCGTCATGGCTGTCTGTCGCCTGGGTATGAGCATCAGGAGGCCAATCTACAACACCCTGAACCAGGGCTCTATGTTTTAGTCTATTTTTGAATTGGATTGTACAATAAACTTCTGAAGTTTCAGGTTATTTTAATGCAGGAATAGTGTATTTCCCAAGACACAAAACTCAATATTTGCTAGACTTTTTGACACTTTGTGTTGTGATCACCCCTGATTATGACAAGTTAAGTGTTGGAAAGGTGTAGCAAATATTAAGTGTTTAAAATATTTGAGCATTAAATAACCAGAACTATCAGAAGTTCATTGTCCTATCCCATTTAAAAAAAACTTGTTCAGCGTGTTGAGTTTGGCTTACTGATTCTCATTCAATGCCAGCAAACATTCAAGGACGCCAATCATGTAGGTATGTTAGAAATATTCACTTAGGCTCTGGAGATGTCAGGGTTTTCAAAGATATTTTTATATGTTTCAATCAAACGCTAAAAATGTGTTAAAATCAAAATGAACATAATGTTAAATACCAAACAAATAACTGAATTGTTTAAATGTCTATATTTTAGGGAATCTTCCATGAGCTGAATAAGAATTTTGACCTTATAAAATTGATAACCAACAGTTTGATCAAGTGCCACAAAACGGCCAGTACAGCCCTGGCTGCTAAACCTATCTCCCCAGAGTCCATTGTGGACAGCCGATACACTCATGCCGATGTAAGTTATCTTTTTATATTTAACAGAGATATTGGTGAAAACTTTTACAATGAAACCAATGTTTGGGTTGTCGTACAGTGACAACATCTATAAGTTAGAAACAACCAAAATGCATTGTCTGTTAGTAGTGATCAGTTTCAAGATTGCATTTAAAATAAATGTTTGGAAACCAAAATATCTAATATGCTTTATGGCAACCAACACGCCTACTTTTTCTTAACTTGCATTGATGACCTTGGCTTGCAATCAAATGAAGCTCATTCAAATTTAGTGAAATTAGAGAATATGTTACTATGAATAATGCGATTTCAGAATGTGCAAATTTAAGATTCCTAACAAAATGCTAAAGGCTTCCTATTGGATTCCTTAAGGAATTGTTTATGATTCCTATAGAATTCATTAGGAATTTCCAATAGGATTTGTTAGGAATTTCCTATGGGATCTGTTAGGATTTTCCTATAGGATCCATTAGGAATTTTCCAGTAGGATCCTTTTTTAAGGGAATAGTATAAAAAAAATCTTCAGATGAAACAATCTGCTTGAAACAGCTGTTTTGAGTCAAGATGGCAGCAATTAAGGATGAACACTGTATCTTGCAGAAAAAGAAATAGTGTTAAGTTTTCTCTAAAAAAAAATGCCATTCTCAACTTTCTGATTTACATATGTATCATACTGATTAGGGGTTGTTGGGCCTGGGTGGGAGCCTCCTGTGCCCTGGTGCTCTCTGAGCTACAGGGCATCAAGAAGCTGTCGTTTGTCCTGTTTAGCCTCCTGTAAATGTACACGTGTCATGGTGTCTTCTATGTTGTCAGTGTTGATAAGACTGGTTTCCTTCACTAAGTGAGCTGGAACTCCGTCATATGAGTGAAATAACCAAAAGTACAGCGTAAAACACCAATCAAACAAACAAGACAAATTTTCACTCACTATGCGCGCCATGATATTAGTGAAATAACCTTAAACAATCATAATCATTAGTATAAATGGCATTGCTTTAAATAATTATCGGTATGTTTAATACTCTTCCACATTTATTCCTTGTAGTATGTGTCCACCCACCTTACCTTTCTCCAGTATGTTCTTCAAGAAGGTGTCCTGTATCTACCCTCAAACAGGGCCAGAGACATATGGTTAGTCCTGGTAGCCAATCCAGATGCTTGTGACTGGGACAGAGAGGTAAGATTTAGCCAATAAAATCTAATCTTTCACATCCTTTTTTGATAGGTACTTGTTGATAAAGTAGGGACTGTTTAGTCTTATATTGTTTGATGTCTATTTTGAGACTTGCACACTTAAGAATTAGAATTAAGCAGAAAGTGTGCAAGACCTTCTAAGATGCATTGGCAATTTTCTCCAATGTGACAAATAGTAAGTAAAGAAATTTATTATTCTTTCTGAAACTATTAATCTAACAAGTTAATTTTTCGTACAAATTCTTCTTTTTCACTCCAAGATCTTCTTATTTTGCGATACAAGCTTCTTAGCTTTCATGGATGGTTGGCCGTGGTGCTCTCTGAGCTAAGGAGTATCATGAAGCAGATTTGTCTGTGGATTCTTTTTTTGTGTCCTGTTTTTTTGTTTCCTGTGGTGCCTTGTCTTCTGCCAGTGTTGTTGAGAGGGGTTTCCTCCATCCATTGGGCTGGCATGCCATCTTATAAGTGAAATTACCTTAAGTATTGATAAGCGATGTTTCAGCCTATATGCAAGGACTGTTTGCTTGAAAAACGGTCTTAGCATCTAGGCCCAACTGTTGCTTATCAATATAACCAGAGGTTGAAAATCCATCTTAGTCACGTTTTTGTTATGTAAAAATCAATCAATCAATCAAACAAACAATGTTGATATCTGTTGTTGATTGTCACACCAATGTTTGTTTATTTTCCAGACATGTTATGAATGGTTCAGTAAAGGGTTAGCTGATCTTGAACAGGAAACACAAAGTCAGCTGTTCCAGAAAGAACTTCTCAAACAGGACCCAGCTAAACTCAGTCAGCAAGGTAACACCAGATTAATTGATATGCAAAAACAAATATGTACATACAAAAATACAAAAATACAAATTGTTGACACAACATGACATCCCGATGGAAGCAGAGGATTTCATGAAGCCATAAATTGCTGAGAAAAGAACAGACTTTGCCCAATAATACCTCAAAGCCACATGGTCTGGTTTCCTTAAAATTTTAAGCTTGCAATCAAAGTGAAACTGTTTTAGTCAAAAACCATACTTCCGAGGTTATTGAGTTATTTTTTAGTTAATATTGAGTTAACATTTTGTTAACATTCCCAACTTACAATATTTATACTTTGTATATTCATATTTTGTTAATTATTGTTTTTTTTGTTTTTTTTTGTACGTCCTCTTCAGCCAACCAGAACATAAAAATTCACTTGCCAGGCGGAAAACAACAGGATATCTTTGGCTTCCGAAACTTTTAAGCCCTGACAATATGAGTGATAGTAAGGCGTAATATCCCAATCAAATAAACCTCAATTGTTTCCTATCTTACTTTCTCTTCAGGTTTTACTTGTTTCAAGAGTTTCTTTGAGAGTGTAAATCTGTACGATCACAAACTGAAGAAAGCAGCCAATGTGTTAGTTGTGGAGAAGTCTGATTTGTGTGGGTTGGATTATTTGTGGGAAGTTTGTTTGAACACATCCGAGGAAACCATAGCTGACTTAGCCATCAGTCTTTTACTACACATGTCTTACACTGGCCTGGCTCCAAGATTAAAGAAAGACCCACCAGTGCTCCATAAGAAGTTTATTACCGAGTGCTATAACCGTCTAGAGTCCGCTTTACTGAGTCTTGGAGGGTCGGCCTTCGCCCAAATTATCACCATGGCAACCAAAACACTGACAGCTGCCACAGTACCAGAAGTGGCTTGTGTCCCGTCACCTTCAAGGTAATCATTTATTTTTATGTTTCTAATTATATGGTCGAGATGATATCATGATACCTTTATTTTTGTGGCTTACATCTAAAGGAAGAGAAACAATAAAACTATTGGTTGTTTTCCCTGGAAATGTTCTATGATGTAATTAGAATTATAGATCCAGAGTTATTATTTAATAATGATTTGCATGCATGTCTATTAAATATTAAATTAATGTTTATGAAGATAGAAAATAAAGCTTTATGAAGTACAATTGATATGTTAGAAAGGTATAAACAAAGACACAAACATTCTAATTGTGAGTCTGTGGACCTCAGTCAGTAGACTTTTGGCCATATCTTTGAAGGGAGCAGATAAGATCCCAGTGGTGGCATGCAAATATTAATTCATGTTTATTAAGTATGTACATATTGTAAATTAATCCATTTTCTTCAACTCAAGAACTGGGTCCTGATGATTTAACAACATTTTGACTTGTTACATTGGTTTCACTGTTTTTATGTAGGTCGGCCAAGCTGTTGAACATTGAACGTTTGTTGTGGATAGCTGAGGGGTATGTTTTGAGTGTAGAGGGCAACCATGTTACCCCTCGTACAATACTCCCTCATGGGGCATCATTCCATGGGCACCCTATGTCATTCTTAATCAGCTGTGAGTCCACAAAGCAAGAATTCACATTAAATGTAAGTAATGATTTGTTAATGGTATAATTATATTAAATAAGATTATTGTTTGTGTAATATGATAGTACATGTAGGTGTTACTGAAAGCGTTCTGTGCCCGGTTTTATGATGTCATTGGGGGTATTTGGCTTTCAGTTTTATTAGTGCAAACAACCTTAAGTATGATGTTAAACCCTTACCAAACAACCAATCTCTGAGCTAAGGAGCACCAGGAAGCTGATTTGTTGTGGTATTCTGTCTTTCATACTATCAGTATCGTTATATAAAGGGGGACTTCCTTCTTTGTTATATGAGCAAAATAACCATAGTACGATATAAAGCCAATCAATCAACAAACAATCTTGTATCATATATTGTTAAATATTAGAGTTTTTTATCGTTTATTCTGTAAGGTTTTGATATGATTTTTTAAAGGATAAGTAAATTAACCTTAAGAGTGCTATATAATGCTTAGATTAAAGTTCATTGTTAATAATTGTAGTTCCGAGCTTGAACCTTGGGACTGACAGACTTTAGCTTATTTAAACTATATTTGTCTAATAATCTCAACTCCATTAACTGTGATACATATTTGTACAGATGTAGTGTACCACAGATCAGACAAAACACAGAAGTATCAGTATCCGTGTTACCCTCCTCTGGCTAGGTGTGGTATGTTTTGAGCATACTGTTATGGTCATTCTGTCGTAACTAGTACTTGAAGAACATTATCTTTCCAACAAAGATTCTTTTTTTTGTATTGCACTACCTTTGTACAAGTGAAACACCCTTGAGCATGGCATTAAACACCAACCAATCAATCAATAAATCATTGTGTTATAATTTCAGTGCCATAGTAACGAAACATTGGGATCTTTAAGACAGAAAGTAGCTAATTACCTCAAGCAGCCACAGGATCATATACAGATTGTTGCCAGTGAGAAAATGGTATGGTTTTATTTAAACTCGTAGTAAATTGAGTTTTTGGATGTTATATATGTAGTTGATTTTTTCCCACAAAATCTGTACCTCATTTTCTTCATGAACCTCTGTCTAAGGACAGTATGTTACAAGCTTACATTAATGCTGTCATACTTAGCACTAGGGAAACATTATATTCCCAACAGAGCTGACACTTGATGTGACTTAACTTAAGATGTTTGTGTTACTGTTACTGCTGATTGTTGGAATATACTGCCATTTTATATAAAGTGAATACCCTTTGACATGCCATAAACCACCAATCATTCCATTGCTTCGTGTTGTTTATAACAAATTTCATTGCTTCAACAATCATGTTACATATTGTTTTGTAATATTTCCCAAGCCCTTAAAGCTGTCAAAAAGTTTCTCTAAATTGCTGACAGCCCCTCCTTTAAAAAAAGTCATGGATGACCATGTTTGGGGGATGGTGCGTCACGATCACTTCTTTAGCAACGCTGTCATTTTAGTGATATAACCTGATAGAGCAAACAAATGTACCACCAACTAAATCATCTAATTTTATGTGTGTATTATCAGTTGGTATCAGGGAAGGACCAGAAGTTGCTCCACCAGTTAGAGTTAGAAGATAATCAGATGGTTCTAGTGAGGATATTCTCTCAGGCTACCACCTCCACTGTACAGACAACACAAACCAAGGAGGTAACTACATTCTACAGATAACACCCTCATAAAAACCAAGAATTTGTGTAACACTATTTGAGACTATTATTTATTCAAATGGACATAAAAGCTTATTAATGCAACTTGTGACACAGGTTTGACTAAATTAATTTGATAATTTAACCATTTTGAAAGATGAACAAAGCTTAAGCAAACATAACCATACAGGTATATAACAGTGGACAGAAGATTGTGATTACATTTTTTACTAGTTTGTTATTGGCTTTTGTCCTCATCTATTCCAAACCTTTAATAACATGGCATTAGTAAATATTTAATAAAGTACATGTAGCCTTTGGGTTTAAAATTATGGTATGAATTCAGTGGGAGCTTTTTGTGCCCTGGTGCTCCCAAAGCTAATAAGCCAGCGTTTATGTCATGTTCACTGCTTTTGAGTCCTTAACAAGGCCATTGAGAAATTATATAGAAACCACCTTTTCTTTTGGCACGATTAACATGAACTTTATTTGGAGAAAAACAAATAAGCATTGAACAGTATTATGGGTTGGATGTATCTTGACACACTTCAAATTCTGCACGCCCTCAAGCTAAGGGCAGTATGTTTCCAGATTATATTCATGCTGTCATACTTGGCACTGGAGGAATATTATCTTTCCAACAGCGATAACACTTTAAGTGACTTCACATTTTTGGTTGTGTTAAAGTCAATATCTACTGTTGGAATACACCACCGTCATATAAGTGAGCAAGGCTTCAATCAATCAATGAAATTCTTCCCAATTTTGTGGACATAAGATGTACACACTTCTCTCTCTCTGAATTTCAGGCTCCTTCTACACCGACTGCTAAGCATTCATTTGATTTGGAACAGGTAAGATCAATGTTAGTTCACTGGTTGATAAAGGCTGACTCTCCCTCAATAGTTTCAGTACTAATGCAATATTTGCGCTTTCCACTCTGATTTCGGTTTCTTGTCTCGGTTTCAAATGTATTATTTTAAAATATTCCTATGCTACTTCAATTTTATTATGACTATTGAGTATCTTAATGACTTTTTTTTGACATCATTGGAGTATGTTCGTAAAATATTTGCAGTCAATCTTTAAAGAATTTATAATTAACAAAAAAAATAAAGTGTCATAAGTTGAATAATGAGTGAAAAGAAATATAAACTTAAATAAATGTTTATATTGGATATTTCTGCATTTGATTTTTGTATTTACATTACATTGAAATATTCCTGATCAGTATTTTATGCCAATTCTGTTGTGTTGTCTGAGAAATAATTTCCAAATAGTGTAGCTAATTAAATAAAACAAAAACAACAATATTATAGCATTATGATGAATGAAAGTTGACTGTATGACATGTGGTGTGTTTACAGGAGAAGATGTTACCAGGTGTTGTCATGGCTGCAGGGGGTCAGGTGTTTGAGATGTTATTCCAACTAGCAGACCTTGAAGAAGCCAGGTTAGTCGTATACATTTACCTACCTACGAACATGGAAATCTATTTGAACAATAAATATGCTGGCTCTCTGGCTAAGAACATTACACTGAATTTTTCAAGCTTAAATTAATGTTGTGTAGAGCCTGCTTATGTCACCTCAATATTTTGGCAATGGAATTTGGTCAAACATCTAGACCATTCCTTCTAATGGAGAACATATTAAAATAAAATGATGGAAATGGGCCTTGTTTTAAAATAATGCTAATACTTTTAGTGACTTTCAGTGACACATTGTGTTAAAGTGCCTAATGTTGGAATATACCGCGGTCATATTAATAGTGAAATACCTTTGAGTACGATATTATTTATTAATCAATCAACCAACTTACCAATATCTGCGGTTGTAGTTTGCAAATTTTTCCTCAACTGAGGAATTTAACATAATAGAGTATGATGACAACTTAAAAAAAAATAATAAAATTTAAATAAAAACACACTGTGTAATATTCCAGTAATATATTTGTGTTTATTTATTTTTTTTCAGAATTCGTCGACGTGTTCGGAATCTTCTGATGTTGATTCCCACAGACCCTGCTATAACTGATGTTTTGGATTCCATTGGCCAAAAGGTAGTGAAAAAGCATTTCTAGATCAGTTTGTAGAAACCTGTAAGTTTTTTTTCTGTTTAAAACTTGTTGACTTTAATTAATTATCAATTAATTTTCTTTTAAAACAAACTATCAATATATTTCTTATAAGAAGTTTAAGATGGAAAATGTTGTATATTATACAAAATATTATCTTCATAAATGTTATTGTATATGACAAATAATAGAGCTCTCTTATGGACACTATTTAATGGTATAAGCTGGCTAAGGGTTTTTTAGGAAGATTAAATATCTCCAGCAGTGCAAAGCACTTTACGTTTTATGGTTGTTATTGTGGCAACTACTGTTGGAGTACACTGCTGTCATCTAAGTGAACATGGTGAAATACCCTGGAGCACGGCCTCAATCATCAATCAATGATTTACATTAAGCAATTTCTGATGTTTTTCTCAAGCAGACTTTAAAGCAATCTCCTTCTAATGACGATGTTAGTCCGAGAGCCAGCCCAAAGAAAATTACATTAAGTCACTCCTCTAGCAACAAACCCTCTCCAAAGGACACACTTAAGGCGTTATTTGATGCTAACGCCCCGGACATGTCCCCTTTTAGGATACTGTATAATCTTGAGGTAAACTATTGTATAGTGTTTCAAATTTTTTTTATCACATTCCTGTTTTCCAATATCCTTTGTTGTTTGTCATAAAGTTTTCCATTCTCGGAAAAAAACTTTCTTAAAGAAATTTGTTTTATTTAAATTAAACAATGGTTTACAATTTTAATAGAAAATAAAACTGTTATTTTCTCCTACAATTCACACCCGCTTCCCGTTGAACAAAATGGTCAAATTAAGTTTACATAGAATTTATTGTAAGAAAGTTACTTAATTACTTAATTACATATACCCTTTGAGATAAATGTTAAATTTATCATGGGTGTGAAAAGGGTTACCTCCCTGGTTGGCTCAGTGACACGCAAAACAAATACATACACATTTTTAAAGCACCTGTTTTAATCCACTACAGGTCTTAAGTAACAAATTGATGCCCACCAGTTATGACATTGGTGTGCAGCACAGTGCTAAGTCATTCTGTGAGGACTTTCTCAATGCCGGAGGCCTGGGTCTCGTTGTCAGTGTCCTCCAGAAAGATTCCATACCATTAGAGGTGGACTACCAGACACGGCAGGGCTGCTACTCTATTTCGTTACAACTAGCAAGGTAACTTTATTTTCATTTATGTCATGATTTCTCTGGCCTAAAATAGCACAACATGTAGTTACCCGGCTTTGGGCACAACAACAATGCTGCCTGTTTGTCAGGTTGAGACACCTAATTTATATTCTTCGGATAGCTATTGGATTTAAAAAGAATGTGGATTTCCACAGTACGTAAGTTACGCTGTATCAAGTGTACAGTCCATTGAGACCAACTCCTGTATTTCCAAGTGAGTTCAAGTTTCACTGTTAATAACATTGGCATTAGATATTATAGATAACAACTTCTGATGTACTTCCGGCGCAGCGTTTAGACCTAGCTGCTCAGACTTTTTTTTAGTAATCAAGAATTTCATTGCTTACAAACAGTCTATTTAAGCAACTAGATTGAAATGTGGGCAGGAAATAATAGCATTGCTAGGTTGCTTCCAAGTGGTTCTATAAATCAAAATATCATATCTTTTTGATTTATTTGTGCTAGTTGACCCAATTAAGACACTTGTTAACTTCTATATTGTCAGGTTTTTGCTATGTGGAGAGACTGTGATAGGTGACGAACAGAGTTTCTTCCCGAGTGATGGCTCCGAGGAACCTGGGATTGTAACCACTATGGCAAGGAGAGCATCTGCAGCTAGTGGTCATCTACCTCTGATAGATGTCAGTCTGTCAGCGGGCAGTAGAGCAATACAGGTTAGTATAAATACAACAACGAGAATCAAGATGTTCAGAATTTTTTAGGTCTTCGTTTGGACATCTTCATTCAGAATTTGTGTTAGTCTAACACCTAAATTTCAAGATATCAGTCACAAGAAATTGGATGTCAGAAAGTCTTCCAATGGCTCTTCGCTGAATGCTCTAAAATATATTGGAGATTAATGTACATGTAGTGATTTTAGTAGACAGTTATTATTGACCAAACATAGAATAAGAGAAACTTCAATTAAGGAAGTCCTGTTGGTACTATAGATATATAGTTTTGCTTTATTATGCCATCATAAGTATAACTTCTTTGTGTTTCTCTTATTCTTTGTTACTCAACTCTGTGGAACTACTGGCTTCTATAAATGACCTAAATGTCAGCCAAGGTAAAAAAAATGATAAGTTGTAGCAGGCTGTCTTTTTTTGCAATTAAACTTTAAGAAGGCACTAGTTCTTTCTAAATTGCAAGCCTAATACTCCCACATATTTGTTAGCCATCTGAATTCTTATTACACCTGGACTTTTGTTTAAACATCAGTTTTGTTTGTCTATTTTTGTTTTTGAATATTCAGACAATGGGAGTTCATGATTTCACGGACACAGTGTCATGTTTTATGAGGGTGACATGGGCGGCTGCTGCAGGACGACTCCACCTGGTGAGCTCGAATCAACCAATCAGAGAGACGAGTACTTGGTACAGCGGCGGACGGAGAAGTAGACAGAGCAGTACAGGTAAAACTCATACTGTATATGTTTGGCCCAGTGGCATTATAGCAAAATCAACTTGCGTGGTCATGATGTAGTCCTTTCAAAAAGGACTCGAACATTTGATGTTTATCATGTGGACATTTATCAGAGTCCTTTCCTTGGATTCAGTTTACTTAGCAACAAGGTAAATCAGAAACACAAAATAACTATCATGAATTACTCACCTTGGATCACCAAGATATAAGTCAGATATGTCAACCTGGTAAATAAGTCAATATGTCTGTTTAAAATACTTCCAAAAATATTTCACATTGTTTTTCTTGATGTACATAGTCAATCAAGGCAGACATATTAGGGGCTAGAGACTTGCAAGAACAATACATGTACCTGTCTATAATTGATAATCATGAACTGTATTTTCTGCGACTGACCATGTTTGTGTTGATTGTTAGCATTCCCACATGTAATTAAATTATTTGTACACTTTCTCAGTTCCAAGTGAAATGTGAGATTAATAGTTATTGTGGAAATGGTGGGTATTACTTCACAAAGCTCTCTGAGCTTAAGGGCATCTGGAGGATGAGATGTTGTGCTGTCCTGTTTTTGTCCTGTAAATGTTTTGTGGTGTCTTCTGTGTTGCGAGCGCTTAAGGTGGCTTTCTTCCCCCATTGGACTCATATTAGTGAAATAACATTAAGTACGGCGTAAAACCCTAATCAAATAATCAATTATTTGTTTCACCAGGCCTTCACCATGTTAAACAATTGTTTATGTGTAATCTCTTTAAAGCTCTGTGAAACTCGCCTCATTTTGACAAAAAAAAGTAAAACAGATAATCTACATGAATGTTTATTGCTTTGTTTTATTGAAAAATAATATAGCCAATATAAAATTTATCTAAAAATTCTTACTCTGAATCCATAACAAATGTTCTTGACAAAGAAAGTGATATTCTGTTTTCAGTCATCACTGTTATTGTGTGATGTTGTTGTTGTAGGAAGCACTGGTAGCACAGGAAGTGAAGGAGAAGGTCAGACTCTCCACGCAGGGGTATGTGTCCAGCAAAACACAATCACCACCACAGATACTAATATAGCAAGAGAGGCAATGGAGTTACTGGTGGCATGTCTCAGGCTCAGGAGTCAACTTATATGTGAGATCAACTTTCTTCCCAACTTTATATAAATAACATTTCAAATATTATAAAGATTCAAGAAAAATGAAGAAAACAAACTAATAAATGAATTATCTAGTTGAATTAATCCCTTTTCAAGACATCCACACAGGATCGATTTTGCTAATGGGGTACCGACAGAACTAGTCCGCTTGTTGTCCCTGTAGTGAAGGACAATAACCGCTGCTCAGTTGCTTTGAAAGTGCCAGGTACTGTTTACGTGTACGTGAAAAGCAAGCATTTGAACGTGTGGACGGCAGAGCTGGGTGTGTGTGGATGGCCGTCCCACTTCTCTCGCGCGCCATCTAGCAGACAGCCAGTTTTTGCTGTTATCTCATTGAACTAAACTTGATGTGAAACAGCTGAAGACCCTATACTATAATGGTATCTTTTTTCTGCTTTTCCAGCTTCATTTTACTCTCTGCCCTGTGTGAGTGATTTTATAATTGACATTTTGGTGGGATGTGCTCAGGATAGTATAAGGACTTCTGCTTTAGATCAATTCTTGTTGCTGAGTAACACAGAGAATTCAGGGGTAGATAACCCTGTACAAACACCTCATCAATTCTTGCTTCAAGTTCTCCTCAAGGCTTACCTCCCTTTCTGGGTGAGCTCATCAACTACAAGAGGAAGCGCTAGTCAAAAGTAAGCTATAATCTCCACCATCAGAAATATTTTTTATGAAATTTTGTATAATGTTTAACGATATTTTTGTTTTTATATTTAACTCTCTATTAAACTTAAGATTTAAAGATTTTGTTACATGCTTATGACTCATGGCCAGATAATTGAAATCATTAGAATGTTTGCAATGTTTTTTATTCTGATTGGATTTTTATGTTTATGTATACATTGAATGTAACCTCTCCTGTATTGTGATAAAATTTACAAATATTTTTAAAAATAGTTTTTTTTTTAAAACTTGTTTTAGTTTGATTAACAACAGTTTTGTTTTCTGTTTCAAATTCTGTTGGCAAATTGTCGATAATTACTTTAAATATTTAAAAAAAAAACATGTGTCGTATGATTTTGTTAATGCAGAAAGAAAAATACATTTGTGAAGTAAAAATTCCAACATTTCTTTTCCAGACTTTTACGTCAATGTTCACAATATTTTGAATTACGATGCCGCTTACTGAAAAATGTATCTGGTGAGTAAACATGTTGTTTTAAAATTCTAATTAAACCACTGTTAAAGTTCTCTTTATGTCCACCAGTAGACTTGAAGCATGAGATTGAAGTAACCGCTTCCTCAAGAAGATGGTGCAAGGTGTCCATCTTACTTTCGTCCAGGAGCAACCCATGGTTTGGATCTTGTTTTTGAAGTTTTCCAGCCGCTGATGAGATAGCCGGGTGGTTTATGCGAGGCTTTTTCCCTCTATTATGACATCAGAGACCAATCTAATAAATAAATAAATTAATCAATGTGGTGGTTGGCTAATGTTTGAAATGCACTCCGGTTATATAAATGAAATAACTTTGAGCAAGGTTTTAGACACCAATCAATCAATAATAAAAGGCATTGTAGGAGAAGAATAGGTTGGTATAGTGTATTAATAGCTCACTAATTATTTTCAGCCGCATCTCAGGACAAGTTTGGAATAGATTGTGCAACCATGCTGGAAGATGAATTGGCGTGGTTAAGTAATTTTGTACCATCTGAGAACCCAGAGTTAAAAGAGACTGATAATATATTACTGGCTGGCCATATAAAACTGCTGACAACTCTGTTCACTTGCGATAAGGTATCCAAGGAAGAAAATGGTAAGTGGTAGCCTGTTTTAATCATATCCACGATAACGATTCAAGCTTATGATGTATTTTAACGCAGTGTTTACGTGGTTGGTTGGTTGGGACCCATGGGTGGGATGTCAATTTCTTGAGGTGTCCTTTTTTTTGTCCTGTAAATGCGTCATGGTATCTTCTGTGTTGCCAGCGTCATTGAGGGTGGTTTCCTCCACCGATTAGGCTGAAATGCGATCAAATGAGTGAAATAACCTGAGTTAGACGTACTACCC
>JAVFBZ010187436.1:0-14834 GCA_032466195.1 Katharina tunicata
TGAGTTAACATATGTGTACAAAATTGTAAGTATCATTTTTGAATTTCATTTTGCGTTTCTTTTTTTGAAGAGTGTAGCTGTTATGTGAAGTCCATGATAATTTGTTGTTGAAGGCCCTGGAATTTAAATTGATTTACTAATTCAATATCAGCTCCATAAATACATACTTTGAGGTTTTGAGGGATTGTCTTTCTAGTGTTTGGGGAAATTAACATTTATTCAGTTTTAGTTATATTTAATGATAATCGATTTACACAGAGCCAAAAGTATAATTTGTCTTATTTATTAGATATTATATTAATAGTTTCTAGAGGATTATCCGATGAATATAAACAGCAGGTATCTTCAGCAAAGAGAGACAGATGAAGAAGACTGGTTGATTTGGATAAGTCAATAATGTATTATAGGAATAAAAGAGGTCCGAGAATAGACCCTTGTGGTACACCACAAGTGATAGATTCAGAAGAAGATAAGCTGTTTTTGAATGAGACACATTGAACTCTGTTTGATAAGTAGTTCTCAACCCAATTACTGGATTGTTGACTAAAGCCATAATACTAGAGTTTTCTAAATTGGACCATTTGAAAGATTCTCGCCAAAACCAATTTCCTTCAACAAATGATGAGACAAAACATTTTAGAATCAATCTGCACTAAGACGTCATTGTCATGTTGTATGGTAACTTGTTGAATTTAATTTGGCTAGGTGATCCTAAGTAACGCCGGATATACTTGTAGGGCAGTGGAAAGATTACATGATGGAAATACAAAGTATTTTCCCTATACCCTATATTCGTGACTCCTGCTTCTGATTGGTATAAACCTATGGTAAACTGCTTTGAAAAGCTATCAGAAAAATTCAGACAATTTCCCGACATAAGCTAATTCATTAATTCTCTGATCACTCTGAAAATGTGCTTACTTATACTTATGTAATTCTGTTGTGTATTTTATTTTGTTCTTTCCCCAAATCAATTCATGCGCAAAACGAATAAGTGTTAGTTTGGTCCGGCCTTCTCAAATACCATTTGTCGGTGTATACATGTTACAGCACTGAGTTGTTCACATCCAGATCTCTGCTTCGATATGCACTGATCTCCGACTTAAACTATGACATTGATTATATGACCCGAATCCCCCAAATAACCGCATTTCAGAATTGATTAGCTATTTAATCCAGTGAAAAAAATCACGACCAAATGAGACGACTTGTATATTTACATTGGAAGAAAATGTCCCTAATAAGTTGGTTACAACGAATATTGATTGTTCTGTGTGCCAGTCTAGGCATATTGGTAATATTAACTCAACGGGAAAACATTCTTTAAATTACGTTGCCAGACAAGGTTTACGTCGTTTTTTTAGAGTTTCTAGAGGATTATCCGATGAATATAAACAGCAGGTATCTTCAGCAAAGAGAGACAGATGAAGAAGACTGGTTGATTTGGATAAGTCAATAATGTATTATAGGAATAAAAGAGGTCCGAGAATAGACCCTTGTGGTACACCACAAGTGATAGATTCAGAAGAAGATAAGCTGTTTTTGAATGAGACACATTGAACTCTGTTTGATAAGTAGTTCTCAACCCAATTACTGGATTGTTGACTAAAGCCATAATACTAGAGTTTTCTAAATTGGACCATTTGAAAGATTCTCGCCAAAACCAATTTCCTTCAACAAATGATGAGACAAAACATTTTAGAATCAATCTGCACTAAGACGTCATTGTCATGTTGTATGGTAACTTGTTGAATTTAATTTGGCTAGGTGATCCTAAGTAACGCCGGATATACTTGTAGGGCAGTGGAAAGATTACATGATGGAAATACAAAGTATTTTCCCTATACCCTATATTCGTGACTCCTGCTTCTGATTGGTATAAACCTATGGTAAACTGCTTTGAAAAGCTATCAGAAAAATTCAGACAATTTCCCGACATAAGCTAATTCATTAATTCTCTGATCACTCTGAAAATGTGCTTACTTATACTTATGTAATTCTGTTGTGTATTTTATTTTGTTCTTTCCCCAAATCAATTCATGCGCAAAACGAATAAGTGTTAGTTTGGTCCGGCCTTCTCAAATACCATTTGTCGGTGTATACATGTTACAGCACTGAGTTGTTCACATCCAGATCTCTGCTTCGATATGCACTGATCTCCGACTTAAACTATGACATTGATTATATGACCCGAATCCCCCAAATAACCGCATTTCAGAATTGATTAGCTATTTAATCCAGTGAAAAAAATCACGACCAAATGAGACGACTTGTATATTTACATTGGAAGAAAATGTCCCTAATAAGTTGGTTACAACGAATATTGATTGTTCTGTGTGCCAGTCTAGGCATATTGGTAATATTAACTCAACGGGAAAACATTCTTTAAATTACGTTGCCAGACAAGGTTTACGTCGTTTTTTTAAACGGTATTTTCTTGACACGAAGTGTTATTATCTCATCGAATATTCCGTGGAATTCATTTTACAATTTAGCTCGTTTTGTCAAAACATTGTTTTAATTTAGATATATAATGTATGAACGCTTAATGCAACAGTGTCACTAAAACGCCAATTTATGTTTATCTGGTAAGTGTTTCTGTGAAGATTGGTGTACTTCTGGAAAGAGAGTACGAGTGCGCGATAGTTACAGCGCTTGTAGTGACTCGTTGTTTAATGGTTGAGCCGTCATTATATTCGTGATAAGTACAGGTACTTTGTGCATGGTATAAGCCAAACACTAGCAGACAAACGAAAACAATTTAGTACTTCTAGCCAATAATAATATAAATATCTTATTTCAGATTGGTTTTGTTTGTTTGATTGGGGTTTTACGCCGTACTCAAGGTTATATATGACGAGGTGCCAGCCCAATCAGTGACAGAACCACCATTTACAATGCTGATAACAGACAAGACAAAACATTTACAAAACATTAACAAAACAGGACACCACAACAAATCGGCATCCTGTGCCCAGAGAGCAACAGGGCGCAGGAGGCTCCCATCCAACCATCGGTTATATCAGATAGGAGTAATTAATGTGGGGGATAAATGAAAACTTATTATCATAGAACTTTAGTTTTGGATCGGGATGCAAGTTTCTTTCATTACAGAAATGCATCCCGACTGTCTTGGATGTTGAAAATTTAAACCCATTTTCTGGAGCCCATTTTTCAATCTTGTTCAGGTTTAGCTGGGTCTTTCTATATTATTCATTTTTTTTAGCTCTGTAGAAGGTCATCCACGAACAGAGAGCCCTCAACGCCCTGGTTAAGACCTCCGACTAAGCTATTGACTCAAATCAATATCAAATCCGATCAAAGTGGTCTAACGTTAACCGACCTTGTCTGAAACCACATTGGATGATGGTAAGTAGGTTTTGGTCATCAAGGACCCAGACAAGGCGGTCATCAATCAGCTACTCCATAGTCTTACAGACACAGCTGGTAAGAGCTATGGGGCAGTAATTATATAGATCGGTGTGATCTTTCCCAGGTTTAGTTACCGGGATTATTAAAGCCTCCTTCCAGGATGGTGGAAATACCACAGAAGTCCAGATATTATTATATAATTCCAAGTGCAGCTGAAGGTGGAAGATGATTCAGAAACTTGTAATATACTGCATCAAGTCCACAAGCAGAGTCTTTGACCCTTTGAAGAAAATGTTTAACCTCCTCAAGGCTAAGGGGTTGGTTATATGCCTCGAGATATATGCCTTTTGGAAGCAAAATGTGCCTTGCTCCTCTCCTTTCTTGTCTTAATTCTCTGAAACTCTGGTGAATAGTTTTCAGAGGAGGACTTTTCAGTAAAATTTTCGTCAAGTCTATTGGCGATGTCGGAGAGGTTAGCAAGCCAGAGCCTTCCTTCAGATGCTGTACTTTGACTTTGTTGTTTTACCTTCAACACATGCGTCTCTTGGATTTGAGCACTTGGCTCAAATTAGCTGCTAGAGGATCTTTATTAAAATGACGCTCAGCCTTTTTACGATCTTTTTTGGCATTTTTGCAATCTTTATCATACCAGGGTTTACTTCTGGACTTTGGGTTTGTCGAAGTCTTTGGGATGGTTCTGTCAGCAGCAGAGAGTATTGTGTTACTAAATGTTTCTATAGGATCATCTGCTGCTTAAACCACCAGTAAGTCAAGCTCGGCCTCACAGATGGTTCATCGTGCACTTTCCATGAAAAGTCTTAGAGAAGTGCTTCATCTGTGACAGTCAGATCAATTGCATAATAGGTCCCATTACCTGCATGTAAATAGGTAACAGAACCATCATTAAAGATAAACAAGTCTTCCTGTGACATTAGAGTATCTAAAACTTTGCCCTTGTTGAGGAAATTGCTGCCCCACAAAGGGTTGTGGGAGTTGAAGTTCCCTAACACAATGAAAGGTGCTGGCAGTTATTAAACAGATATTAAATCAGTAGGCTGGCGGAGAGAAACTGAAGAATTTGGGGGAAGATAAATAGAACATTATAGTTTTAGGAAAAGAAACACGAACAGACAGCCTGCAACTCCGTATCGAGAGCTGTGGATAAGGTTAGTGGTGATAAATATGGATGAGACGCCAGCACCAGTGGGTTTGTTGAAGGTATATGGCGGATGAATTATATGACTGAACAAGAAGGCCCAGTTCAGTCATATTAGCTTTCAGACCTTGACAATGCCATTGAATTATAGAATCCATTAACGGGGGAGGCGAATAAGCGAACTAGGAGTAGAGTGATATATTGGTCTAATAGTTGGTGATCTGCTCCTAGATCTTTCGGGTCAGGTTGATCCAATGGTTCACCCCAAAGAGTGGTTTCGATTTGAGGGTGACCCCTACAAGGTCACCCGCGATCTCGAGTAGGTGGAGGTGGTGGACTAATATCCACCTCCATCCCGAGGTTTAGCACCGAAAGCGGCTTGGGGTTTTAACTCGCTCCGGTCCAAGGGACATTGAAGTGGATGGTTTTGTTAAAGGAGGAGAAAGCCTTCCTTGAGCACTCACATTAATTAACTGTTCAGACAGAAACAGCGAAGTTCTGTTTCAACAGCTCAACATCGCCAACTTCTATACGACTGAGAGGATGTTCAGAATTTATCCGTTTCATTTTTGCTCATTATTACCAAATATTAACTGAATTTAAACGTCTAAAACATTTATTGTTATTTTTTACACGAAACCCAGCTGTTTCGCATGCAAGTCCAAGACAAAAGTTATTTTTTAAAACGTTAACAACAAATTCGGCAATACTTGATGTGTATTTCGCAATAATGATAATTGGATGAGAAAAGACCTTGAGGCTGTGAAATATCGAAGTCTTTGGCGTGCTGTTTGCCTTGTTTTTCTCTAGTAACAGGAAATGTTATGAGTCGATGCCAGCTCTGATAAGAGATAACTCAACCGAGGGAAAAACTATTATACCTTATTAAATTATCATGCTTGATGTTATTCACGAATTTTTCAAACACAAAATTACTAATACAGGAAAAGGACAAACAGCTCTTAATTTCACTGACGAAATATCGTTCTAGTGCTGGATTCCTGGGATCTGCTATAATACTTATATGCCACACAGTATCCCTGGCGAAATAAGCAGAGTCTCATTTTCGAACGTTTTAAGTTGTAATGGCCTCCTATCTTATCACTTAGTGGCGTTTTGACACATCCGAAAAGCATACAGTCGGTTAGAATGAATCCATGTGACCAGAAACCTTCAAATACGAATTAATTAACATGGATAATTGGGGGAACGTGGTCCATGCAGTTGTGAGGTGGCTAATAGTTGTGGTTAGGTTTCTTCAAAATAAAGTGGGTCAGAACTGAAAGTGATGCATCAGATCGATTTTTATAGTGAATTTTTTTCAATATTTTCTGAATACACAAATAGTCATGGTTTTTCGCACAGAATTATTGATGATATAATGGAAAATTAATGAAAAAACATTTCAGTTCTTGCTTATTAACGTGTTAAGTCTTAACGCTGCTCAAAGGAACATAAAACGAATTAAAAGTGAAGCAAGGAAAGTATACTAAAGAAATGTATATTGAATCAAAGAACAGATTGTTACTGAATATTGAAGTCATATTAGATATTTCTATATTTCGGTCTATCTATGTAACCATCGTTCCTGACGATGGCTACATAGATAGACCGAAATATAGAAATATCTAATATGACTTCAATATTCGGAGTTACTTTTATTTTATTTTATGCTTAATTGATCTGTGGACGTACTTCAAATTGTTACTGCATACGGCAAAAGTAACAGAAATTTAATTAATCTTCAGCAACCCTCGATTGATAGAAAGAGATAGATAACTGCTGTTGTGTGTAAAATTTAAACTACGTTAGCAGAACAATTTAGTGTGGAAACCATGGTCAAAGGCAAATACACCCATAACATCAAACAGACAGTAACAGACAGTAACAGGGTAAACTTGGTCTGGACACAAACACTATAGAGAAAGTTATTGAAGTTGTCGCATATACATGTAGCCTTCTTCTGGCCAAAATAACTCAAACCCCCTCAGAAATTACGGTCAAAAACGCCATAATGGAGTCCAGCATTGTCGTAAAGATGCAAGTTTGTAACGCATTATTGCATAACCATTGTAGATGGAATGTCAGACATATTGTGCCTTCCATGTTGCAACAGAAAGTGGGACATATAGGTTACCCGTTACTGAAACCATTGAAAGCTACACAGCCATCCAGCTAGAACAGACTTCATAACAGCTCAATTCCATCTTACTGTGCTACTTTAAACAATTCAGCATATATTTCACTTGAAGTCTTTTTTGTTAAGTTAAGTTCAAACCCATTGTGTCTTCTGAGGGAGAAGACTACAGTATCGGAGAAGATACAGCCCAACAAACATGAGTTATGGAATTAGATTCAGCCCAGAAATCTGTATTAAAGACAATACACTTCAGTAAGCAAATACCACTATTTCATTCCTATTTTGTTTCCTTCCTTTAAGAAAGCGGGCCTACATATTTATTTATTCAAAAATATGATTGAAGCGACTTTTATGTATTCCAGATAATTACAGTGCCAAGTCTAGTGTTTGGCGAATTTTTCAATAAGATAATTAAAGTTGTATATTATGTGAGAACTTTTTTTTTTGGTTTTAATATGTAATTTGTGCTTGCATGATTTTAATTATGGATAATTAAGTGACTTCTTTAGCATGTTTTATTTGTTCCAGATGTAAGTGGTGCCTGTCCTGGTGTTTTGTTAATTGTCCATGATGATAATTACAGTGGTAAATAAGGTTGCTATAGGTCTTTGAGATAAGTAGTTCTTTTATTCGTTGTGTATGGGCTACTGTCACACCCAGTCCTGTGTACCCTCACTTTTACAAGAGATGTTTTCGCCCTGTATGCACAGACACACTATGATTACACAAACATTAGTATTGCTGCAAACCTTGCGAGTGAAATTTCCCAAATTTATTGCAAGGCGGTCGCCCAACTTTTGTACAGCGCTCGCTTATGGAGCGAATTTGGTTCCGTCATTCTTTGATTTATTTTAAAAAAATGATGTTGGAGTTGCTGTGAACATACCAGCTCCGCTGTTGCGTGAACAGATTAACAGTCATATATTATCAGGCATTATTGATAAAAACAATAGAAGGTGTTGAAAAGTTTATAAATTTCTTTAGATTTAACATTTATACATTACCAAAAAAACTGCGCAGGCTTTAAAACATTTCAATCACAATATTAATAAAATTATATTTTGTGATACACACTGTTCCCCCAACATCGCAAGCAATGTTGTCAAACAAGTCCACTATAGAGGTCTCTGTGTTAAACTGTCGCTTTATTGTGTCAAGTCCACACAGACAAAAAATATGAGTTCGATGCCGTAGCGGCATTCACAAATAACACTCTTTGGAGCCCCTGCTTTCTTTATTTGTTTGTTTGTTTGTTACTAAAGCTAATTGTGTGTGTGCCTGGGATAGACAAATGACTGTTGGAACGTTACGAACGTATCGGAGAACCCACTGCTCTTCAGATATGAAACGCAGCAGGAACTTCATATGGGCATGCTGGTCGTAAATAGACTGATCTGATCTGCCCAAAACCCCTGTGGCCTACGCAGGCTACCCTCAAATCATAAAATCGAACCTTCTGTCCGCGGCAATACCGTGATATATATAGCAGTTTCGCGTGTCATTTATTACTACAACAACAGCAGCTTTTAACTGAACGAGTAATTTGTGAAAGACATCTCAGCGAATAGTTTCTGAACATGAGAAAGTAAGCGAAAAACACCTTTTTCGATCGCCCTTTCCACATACCTAATGTGTTCCAACAGAGAATCCTATTCTGAACATTCCTGCGAATTTTCACCAGGCTTTTTGAGGCGAAAATCTGAGAGTATCCTAGGTGTATTCATGGATTATTGCTTTAGGGGTCGTCTTTCAGTCCCAAACACAACATTTTATCTCGAGTTACTTCCCTTTGTATGTATTATTGTGGTAGATACTTATTCAATTAGCTCAAAAAAGTAAAAATTATGAAATCTTAATGAAAGTTAAGCGATGAATAAATTGGCTCACTTGATTCATATATTTGCCAAACCACTGAAGGGTTTTTCATCCTTTTTATGTGAATTTTTCGGTCAGACCTCCTATATATATTGCTTCATTAATACGTGCAGATTGCAAACATGTCTAAATGATTTTATATTGTTTTTAATTACATTTTTTTTTCTTTACATCAGGTATTTCCGCACCTGAACAAATTGGGAATAGATATAAAACAACTGCAGTCCGGTATAAACCCATGCCTGCACAAAATTCCAGGTCTGAGAAACGGCGCGGTCTGCGAATTGGCAAAAATGAATATAAAATGTCCATAGGTTAATGTAGCAACAAAGCATATATAAGAACAATTACATACAAGTAATACCCTCGTGTACAATTAATAACCCACATCACCAGTAATGAATGTCCAGCCACCTTTTGTATGATTTTGTTTGTCGTGTTTTAATGAATATATTGAACTAATGAAACGTTCTAGAGAAAAGGGAACTTTGGTAGGTGTAGTTATTCACACCATTTCATGTTTTCCAGGTAATCGAAATCATGGAGACTTGGATACCAGGCCCCAATGTTAGGTTCAGACAAGTGCATGGCATGCTAAATAAATTTAATAAAGAAAAGTTGTCGGTTATAAAAAGGAAGAAAATCTTCAAACTATTGAACGCTTCGTTGAGGGAATATTTAGAATACCTCTTCAACTAGTGACAGCCGTACGTATATATAATCTGATGTACACAAATATGTATAATCTGATAGGGGTTTGGGATATTTTTTCCACTGCTTTCATGCAAGTTTAAGCCTTCACGATAAAAATAATGCAAACAGCCTATCACCAAATAGACTGTTTGCATTAGTTTTATCACTTCTTCTTATGTCACTTTTGTTTTGAATATCTTTATTGTAAATACCATATTTAAGATGTATATTTGTTAATTTGTTTCTATTCCATGCAGAAAAATGGCGACCCTGGCATGAGAGGATGGTGGACCACTGGTCTACAGATCCCTTGCCCTGTAAGCAAATAATTGACAGATTGGAAGAGGAATTGGAAGATCACAAGAAACAACTGAACGATGTAAAAGGAACCCAATGCATTTTAATAGGTCTATATAACTGTTAAAGCAGAATGAAATATTACCAGAGGCACAATACAAAACTATTTTATTCGATGGTATACGATGCGGCTTAATGGAGGTATTTGAACGGATGATTTTAACTGTTAACGTAAACATGTGTAAAAAGCAGATATATACGAAGAAAATTTAATCTTCATTGCGTATAAGCCTAATCATAAATGTTCACATTTCCATTCACAGAACTAATACAAATTCAACATAAGAATGCAGTATTTCGTTTTTCAGAAAATTGTGCAGGCTGAGACCCTGGAGGGAATCGAACCTACGGCCATAGTAGAAGGTCGGATGGCTGAGTGGTATAGGTGGCCGGCATTTACTGCTGGCGGCTTGGTGCCTGACTCTGAGGGTCGTGGGTTCGATTCCCGCAAGGGTCTCAGCCTGCACAAGTTTCTGAATTAGAATCTGTTCAGTATCAGAAAGTGTTATCCAAAAAAACGAAAAATACTGTAAACCGCCACTTTCTAAACGACACAAAAATATTTCAACATAAGAATGACCTACAGAAAATCCGAAGGCGAGAAATTTTAATAATGAAAAAGGCGCAGACCATTAAATAAAATGCGATCAAGATGAGGAAGGTTGAAGCTTCCCAGAGGAGATTCAGGGATCTGGCCCTGAGGCGGCTGAAATTGCTTCAGAAAGCAATCTGTCCTCTGAAATTGCAGATTTCGGCCTCCTATTGCAGTTCCGTAGCGCTCGCAATGTTTAAGATTTAGCTTACTGGGATTATTTGTACACTTACTAAAGAACGTAATAATTTCAAGACTATCCGAACTTTAGGCCTACCTGTTAACAAACTACGTGTAGTCTTTGTAGTCATACCCAAGAAGTGTTTGATATGAAAAGATGAATTATGCTGAGCAACATGAAGAACGACAAATAGTATAGTCCCCCGCTCAGAAAAATAGCAAACATATACTTAAAATGTCAGCAATGCCCATATTGGACCAGTTATGGGTCCTGATTTGACAATGGTCAATATTCAGCCGACAGACCTACCCTCCCCATCGGGCGTAGCATATATAGTTCAGCTACGCCTTCCATTAGGACACATAAACAATGCGAAAACCCCCGTCAATGAAGCCGACACAACACTAGGCAGTGACGAGACGAGAAAAAGGGGAAAAAATCTCGAGACATGTTTATCAGCGAATGCTTCTAAAAAGTATTGGGCATTCGAGAAATACCTGACAAGTCTGCCGAAACTAATATGACCACCTTGAAAGAGAAAAGTGACGACCTCAATGGGATGTCTTCGCGAAAACACAATGAGCAACCTACCGGAAGTGTGGCCCCATTTGGGAAAACTAAGTGAGGAGAGAAAAAAGGAGATCGGCACGGTGCAGAATTTCTATTGCGGGCTGCACCTTCTAGTGAATGCCGCCGAATGTCTGACGCTCACCGAATTTGAAAAAAGTCAGACATCATCTTTAACAGGGCGTAATTCGGAAAGCAGGTGCACGAAGATTACCATATCTGTTTGCAAGGCTTTTGCTAAAGGAGCCGACGAAATAAATGGTTGTTATTACACCGCATCCGTTTTTTAAAAAGCCAAGGGTATAAAGTTGAATTGTACCCCCCTTTCGAGGAAATCGTTTTAATATTCTTTTCTACAACTGCGCCCTGCTGTATTACCACCATAGAATAGTAACAGAGTTTTTCGAAGCCTCCGGAAAACATTTGCGTGAAGAAATTCTCAATGCAATACAAGAGCCCGACATTTTGGCTGGATGCCGGTTATTGGGATCCTGGTCATAATTCTGACCAAACCACACTGGAATTTGTTAGAAAGAAAAGGCAGTATATTGGTCATGAACAACGTTTACGGGGCTTAATTGAACAGCTACAGTCCGTTGTACCAATTGAACTGGTAAACCGCGCAATAGAAATTGTCTCTTATCATAGCATCGAACAAGACGAAGTTTATACATTCCTTACCACACCCTTAGAAACTGACAGTCTGACAGCGGAATACGACTTGGCGTCTTTATTCACGAGGCTGCTACAAGATCAACTACCTTGTGGAATACACTATTCCAAAACGACCACTACCAACCCAGAATGTTCATCCGTTCCGAAAGATAACAAGTTTCCTGCATCTGTAATTTGGCAAATCTAGTTTCTCATCACAACAAAGCCGTCAATAAACCCCACCACCATTGAAGGGGCCATTCTGTATCAATTTAATAAAGTGTCGAAATGAATGAACTCAATGAATGACACAGAGTTTGTAAATTATTTACAGAAGGCATCTTTCCTTTGAATATTGAATGCGGCTCAACACAAAATCGGATTGGCGGAACTGGAGCGTAAAAAATCACAGCTACTTCAGGGCAAGCGGGCTGCCATCGAAAAAAGGAAGCCAAATAAACTTAAGGAAAAAACGTTGATCAACGCAATCAAATACCACGGCCTTTGGCATACACAACAACAAATGTACCAAATGTTAAAGACCTATGATAAAGCAAAGGACAAAATTGAAGCTATAAAAAGTCAACTGAAATTTAGAAAGAAACTTTTACGGCAGAAGGTTTCCGATCCATCAATTTACCTTTATTAAAAAAATAAAAAGTATTTACCATTTGAAGCCCTATTGAAAAACTGAATTACCCTGATCGTTGAAGCTGGTGATGTGGTACCTGGGTCGTGTAACCAGTCACCTCTTGAGCAAAAAAGTGCTACAGACCTTCACGGAGACGGACGGACATGATGAGAATTACCTAGGGACAGTGATATCCCAACTACCAGGGTTCCCCGAATGGATTAACATCGTTTATGACGAGGTGTCGGACACAGTTAACACATATAAACTTAAAGAGGATTTTGGGAGCAGCTGGTTAAAAAGTCATAGAGTAAGTTTGCGAGACGTTGAATTAAATCTCCCAAGTGTTGTGTTAATCATACACATATTCCTAATTGTGTTTTTTTTCTTCGAATTTTCAGAAAAGAAATAACATCTGAAGAAACCGACAGAGAGTTATTAGGCCTATAGTCTTCCACTCTGAAACTGGTTTTTAATTTGGTATGATATGTGTGTCACATTTGGTGACTGACAGGTATGTTTATATTCATGATATTTTCAGAGCTTTTGACTCTGGTAGTGGATTGTGTTAAGGTGGTGCCAAACCGACCAAAAAATGTTAGTGTAAAAGTAAAGCCTTGTCTAGTTTAGTGCATTACACACTTATTTAGTACACATATCATATACCAAAATCTTCCTAAAGAAATGCTGAATTCAAACATCATACTTGTTAGTGAGTTCATTAATTAATTAAAGCATTACTTACTGAAACAATAGATCACACGGCTGTCAGTAGAAGTCCAATTATTGGCAACTTTAAGAACTGAAACACATATTAAAAGATTCTCTGATTTCTGGTCTACAAAGAAGGCTATTTTGTTTTTTAAATAATTATTTTGTTTACTTAGAAGGGTGATTCTTAAAGTTATTATTTTGTATCATTTGTGCAGCTTAGTCAGCCATTTTACCGGGACTAGTTTCACCTCAACATGTGTAAGGCTATACACCTGGGTGCATCTTGGATAGCCTATTCGACCATTCACCTGTTTACATGACAGATTGGTGCTATATATTGAAAGGCCATATGTTAAGAAATCGTTTAGAAATAAAAAAATAAAAATAAAACAAATATCAGTGTAATTAAATAAACTGAAGTCACAAAATGTTGGACTATGGGCCCTCAGCTTAAAACTGTCAAAATATCAAAATCCAGAACCGATTGGATGGAAAACATCATGATATCATTGCTGTTTGTCTTGCGATCTTCATACTTTTCATGTGAAAAATTGTTGCCAACCTTAGCTCAACTGGAAAATGAGACAAAATACTTCGATTTCTCAGCAGTACTTTTGTTTGTAACCAAATTAGACGATTTGTTTACAGAATTGTTAAGCTGCGATCGCCATTATGGATTCCAACTTCCGTTTTGTGCACCAACGAATGTGAAATATAGTGCCATATTTACGCCTTGTGGTTTCGTGTAATAACGTTGTTAAACCTATATAATTTATATTCATTGTTGTGGTGAAAACAGTAGAACTGATATCCTGGAGTAATATATATCTGTGTGAAAAATAACTCGATGTGAACAGAAACAAGGTTAATAGCGTATTGATATGTGTGTAGTGTAAATCGGCTTCATGTTGAATTCTTTGACATCACTGAAATTTCACTAAAGTTGTAAGTTATTTTACTGTTTGTTTGTTGCTTGTCAGAAAGAAAAAGGTATGTAGAAATAGAGATAAGGTCAGTATAATAACATACTTTTTTTTGTTTGGATACGCAAGGCCCCAATTGCTAAACTAAGCCATTCTTTTCCAATGGCTTCTCACACAGGTAAAAATTTGAAAATGGAGGCTTTCGTGTCACGCACGTGTCATAAACATAGTATTTATTGGCGAAACGGCACATTCTTTGGACATATTAAATAGTCTTCATTGTAGAGGGAGGCCTAACCTTTCTTTTCCACCTAGTTTCCAGTAGCGTTCCTGTTTTTTTAAAAACTTTATACTGACAGCACTGTTGTCCATTGTTCTTTTCATAATGAGCTAAGTGGCTTGATTAGGATAGTTGTTTATAGCATTTGTGTGTTACATGGCACTCGGGGAAGATTTTGGTATATGATATGTGTGCTAAATA
This sequence comes from Katharina tunicata, assembly GCA_032466195.1. Lineage (NCBI taxonomy): Eukaryota > Metazoa > Mollusca > Polyplacophora > Chitonida > Mopaliidae > Katharina > Katharina tunicata. The sequence goes on from JAVFBZ010187436.1 coordinate 14,337, forward strand.
AGTGTGTAGTGCACTAAACTAGACCAGGCTTTAATCTTACACTAACATTTTTTGGTCGATTTGGCACCACCTTAAATGAGTCTTTTGGAGTGTTGATATTCGCGCAAGGCCGCACAAATTTGGTTCACCAAGTCGGTTACTTTCTGTACATAAATTAACATAAGCATTCGTGTAAGGTTACGCGAATATTAAGATTGTTTTGGTTTCATAATTTTAAGCTTGTGACAACTGGGGGCTTGTCCGGGAATCTTGTCTTCGGTGAATCTTTTGTTGTGAATATATTTTCTCTTTTTACTTATCAGCCTTTGGCTAAGGAGTATTGCTATCGTCGTTGTCTGTTTCGAGGCTGGATGTGTCACTTTGCCTTTTCGTTTCCAAGCCATATCTCTGTAACTAACGTAGGGCATTTGATGAAACTTGTATGCCGTAACCACTGTATACTGAAGTTGTGCCCCTGTAAGTTTCATGTTTGGGGAAAATTTAGTTTTATTTAAAAAA
>JAVFBZ010187458.1:0-14832 GCA_032466195.1 Katharina tunicata
CAGGTGGCTCTGTGACCCAACAACCAGCTTTTGTCTTTTTGACAAATTTGATTATAGTGCCTCAAACAATACACAGGAGGCTCTGTGACTCAACAACCAGCTTTTTTGTCTTTTTGACAAATTAGATTATAGTGCCTCAAACAATACACAGAAGGCTCTGTGACCCAACAACCAGCTTTTTGTCTTTTTGACAAATTTGATTATAGTGCCTCAAACAATACACTGGAGGCTCTGTGACCCAACAACCAGCTTTCGTCTTTTTGACAAATTTGATTATAGTGCCTCAAACAATACACAGGTGGCTCTGTGACCCAACAACCAGCTTTTTGTCTTTTTGACAAATTTGATTAAAGTGACTCAAACAATACACAGGAGGCTCTGTGACCCAACAACCAGTTTTTGCCATTTTGACAAATTTGATTATAGTGCCTCAAACAACACACAGGAGGCTCTGTGACTCAATAACCAGCTTTTGTCATTCTGACAAATTTGATTAAAGTGCCTCAAACAATACACAGGAGGCTATGTGACCCAACTACCAGCTTTTTGTCTTTTTGACAAATTTGATTATAGTGCCTCAAACAATACACAGGAGGCTCTGTGACTCCACACCCAGCTTTTTGTCTTTTTGACAAATTTGATTATAGTGCCTCAAACAATACACAGGAGGCTCTGTGATCCAACAACCAGCTTTTGTCTTTTTGACAAATTAGCTTTTGTCTGTTTGACAAATTTGATTATAGTGCCTCAAACAATACACAGGAGGCTAAGTGACCCAACAGCCAGCATTTTTATTCAGATGATCAATGTAGTTTTATCTGCAAGTTAAAAAAAAAATTCTGCAATACAAAATGAAGCTGCTGTCCTTGTAACAATACAAAACAAAATCATGTTATTGGGATTTCCCAGAGGTTAGCCCAAAATGCGGAGTAGTCTGTAAGTTTAAAAATAAAATATGAAAAAAAGGTTTGACGAAAAATCAATAAGATTTCCATGGCAATGAAGAGGGAGATGTAATCTAATAGCAGGGTACATTGTGACTACACAATTTAATCGTCATTAAGCAGGACTGCCACTGTTACAGTCCACTGTGACTCAAACAATCACGCCAGAGAGGAGATATGCCGGTCGAAACTGTTGAACATTCTACCAAGCACAATATTAATTTTTACTCGATTCCTTTTTACCTCTGATCAGTTCTTAAACACTAGGGAGACAACTAATACATCGACAAGCGGAAGACTAAAAGTGTAATCCTTACAAAGCAGAGAATGTACCTACTCAACCGGAGTTCAGATTGTACACAGTAAGACTGACTTTGAGATGATAGACATAAACTAATCAATTCAAAATGCGTCAGAGCGTTTTAAAGATGCCTTATTTTATTTTTTAACACTTTATCCGTCATGTCTTTCGCCACAGTTTTAGCAAATAATGACAGTATAGGTCGTTACATGACAAGTGTTATACATCATTATATAACAACCAAGCGGGAGCTCTCTTCCCCCTTGACGCAGCCTGTAGACACACAATGACGTCAAACAACAATGGCTACCAGTATGTAACTGTTGGATCTGACAATCTTGCATAATAACCAATCGAACACAAGCAAATGTTTCTTTAAATCTGTTTCAAACTTTAATGTGGCAACAAATTTTCCTGGGAAGAAATTTATAAAAAAAATCAGTGGTAACACCAGGAACCACTGAAAAGAAAATCAGAATAAGCAATGCCTTTTCAATTCAGCAGAATAAAATTACAAGGTATTTACTGCCAACTGAAATGTCATTTATCCAACTTACCTTTTTTCAAAAATGTTTTGTTTATTAAACTGGTTCACTGTTGAATATATGTTTGAACATGGTGATGGACGAAAGTTTCGGAAACACCATCAATCTTGAACACAAAATTAGACACAATAGAATGCAGAGAAACACATTTTTAAGGCTTGAAAAGGGAACATGAGGACACAACATATGATCCATTATACAAATGCTAAGTAACTAAGCCTCGCAATGAGTCTAACAATGTACTGTTCACCTGGTAATTCAGCTTGGGAATTGGACTGTTACACCAACTGATTCCATGAGATTATTCTAAACACTAGAGAGGATGTTTAACCCTAACTCACTAACATCCTTCAACCTTGTTACTGGTTCAGCTAAATAAACCTCATAGAATAATTGATTGTAATAGTGGGCAATTACCCAGGTAACATTTAAAATGACCTAAATGGTCATCAATTGAAGTTCATAAAATCAATACCATTCTTAACATTAACAGGCGATGACCAAGAAATTGTCAACAGCATTTCTGTCAAAACTCTCCCTACACACACATCAGAGACGTCTATCACAAGAGCGTGAAATATCCATAACGTCAACACACAGCAGCCTTTATTAAATGTATCGAGCCTATATAGTATAATTATGCTAAAACTCTTGGGAGAGGACACATAGACGTAATTTAAGGCTCGAATTAATAATTCATCTGACAAGTACTGTTGGCTTCATTAATTTGAACACCAACTTATTTTGGTTACCCAGACTAGGATTTGTTGAGAAGCAAGACCAATCACCAATATTTAACCTCGAGCCATGTGACCACTAGCTTTTTATAGTTTATTGAAAAATTATAAAGCTTTGAATTATTAAGTACATTAAGACAACAATCACACATCATCGATGTACAACAATCAAAGATTCTATTTCATGCAACCAACTCAAAGCAAGGTAACAAAATTGTTCAAATAAATGAGAATATCAGATGGACCCGAGAAGCAAATCCCTAGCCATAAATAATAAGGATTGAGCAGTAGACTTTTTATCTTCTAGAAAATAATTGGTAGTATTTCCAGTCAGTAGTAGGTAATGCAAATCTAACAAGGCTGCATCACCATGTTTCTGTATATTGGTCTTACCTTTCTTTTTTTAAAATATTGTTAAAAACTAAAAATTTATAAATGTATACGCTATAGTACCGCTTAATAACAATCCTATTAAAGTCCCTCTGGCAAGCCCTGGCGCCTTGATGAATTTTTACATCAATGCAGAGAAAAATTCGTCTTTAAAAAACCTAATTTGCTGAAAGCATCAGTAAGTTTCTATTGGTCACAGGCCAGGATAATCTTAGAGCTAAGACCAATCGTGTACAGGAGAAATTAAGCTATTTCAAACTATTCACTGAGCATATCGTTTTATACCTCCTGACAACTATTGAGAACTGCTTAAGTATTAAATCATATTAAGCGCCTTGATTAATTTTGAGATAAATGCATAGAAAAGTTCAAACCCAATTTGCAGAAAGCATTAGTAAGTTCCTATTGGTCACAAAGACCAGGTTAATCTTAGAGCTAAGTCTAGTCATATACAACAGAAATTAAACAATTTTCACACTATTAACCGAACATATCGTTTTATAGCTCTTATCAACTGTTGAAAACTGCTTAAGTATAAGTAACTAAATCAAAGTCACGAAGAACAACCATCATAGCCATTGTTTTCAGCCACATGGCAAGTCAACAAAATAATAAAAATTAATGAGGAAATCAGATTGACCAAACAAGGCCTAGTCCAACATTATTACCTTTGCTACATTAGCCAACATTAGACTTGGAGAAGATAGTTGGTGATTGTTACACACTGTTTTATCATCTGATAAAATAACAGGTGACAAGTTCATGGGTACTGAGAATCCTTACTAATTAAACAAATATGTACGCTTTATGCTGTAATAGAAACAATTGATTACTTAATCAAATAGAGAATGTAAGAGAATGTAAACCTTCTCTGGTTGGGTTTAACCCAAACGCCTGTTACCACAACATTTATGTTTTCTTAGATATTGCTCAACTTCATCACATTTGATTTTAATTGGCGACAGATCTTTATTTCAAGGGCCATTCTGTGAAATGTTATTGTGTATCTCAAAATATGAGAGTTATAAAGTTAAGCTTCTGGGACTGAAGCAATTTTTGGCCCATGTTTTCTTAATCTCTTTGCATGGTATTGGGATGGGATATTTTGTTGTGTGTTGGATATTTAAGTCAGCTGAGTTTAGTTGGCACAGAATATCATTCCTTGATACAGCCACAAAGCCACAAAGAGCTGGCGACGGTACCTCATCTTGCCCCTAATCAATTGTTAAGCCTTCCAGGTAGAACTGCATTCTCTTTAGAAGCAGTCATCCGACAAATCAGTCAAACCTGGACTGCTTCGGCTTAAATGCTATGACATTACTCACAAGGTGTTTATAACTAGTATTAATATTTCTATAAAGATATTTTAAAAATTGATTATTGCCTTGGTGACTATGTTGACAATAACTCACGAGACAAGCTGTCGTGAAGGCAATGAATACTTGAGAAGTTGCCATAAATCCTATTCTAGTTGTCAACATGGACATAATAATTACCTCAAGTTTTCGTGCAAGTCTCATTGTCGTTTATTTATGGATTTATACTTCACCAAACTCCTTTCAAGCGGCAGTTTGATCAAAGAAGCACTCCACGACTTCGCCATGATTCAGGAAACCAGTCAAAGAGAGCTATCAGTTGTCGGATGGGTTTTCTAAGCGTGTCGTGTGATATTTTATTTAATATCTGACCGTTTTGAAGTCAGATACAACATCGTGATCAAACTCAACATAATAATATAAAAACCAAAGGTGGCACAACATTCAAGATATTTGTAACCCGACCTTTTTTGGCCTGTTATAAGGTTATAACGCCCAGGAATTAATCTACTGATTATAGTGTATATCATTCGTTTTAAATTAACGATGATCTTTTGGAAGACCATAAGTATGTTGCTAGATGTTTTCAAACAAACATATGCTTAAACAATTTCGCATTTATCCAGATCTGTTGTTTTGGCTCAGGCTGATTTACTGTTGCGTATGGATTGCAAGTTAATTAAAGTGATACACCAAACGTTAATAAATGTTATGTAGTGTACATAAAAGATTATTGGGAAGACGAAAAGGTACATTTGGAACAAGACACTCACATATATTTATGATCAACACTAATGATTTCGAGCAGGATTATTAACTGCTATACAATCTCATCCATGTTGTTGAAATGGAAATAATTATTGCCTTAAGTTTTCGTGCAAGACTTCGTGGTGCCCTGATTGATTTGAATTTAACCAAATTTCTTTGAAATGTCACTTTGATCAAAGAGTCACTTAAAGTATCTTTTACAGGATCCCAGCTAAAGAGAAATGGTCAGCTGTCTAAGGAACGGTTTCGGCAAAAGTTTTCAGTTATTTGCTCGGAAGAAGGAGGCAAATGTTGACTGGTGGTGCTTATAAACAGACATAGTCTTTTATAGAGCCAACGAGTAAACTGGCACCGAAAAAACAGATTCCAGGATAAAATCCTGTTGTTTTATTGATCTACTGACAACTGTTTCCCTCAGAGAATGTATCATAGTTAAGCCCATCACATTCACCTTCAGATAAACGTTCTCCAACTAAGAATAACTCATTTCGCATAAAAAATGTAGTCGCAGAGAAAAGCAAATATATTATGTTGTTAAACGTCGTATTACATTGTACTAAATGTCTCAATACAGAGTTAAATCTAGTATTTCGTAGGGTTGTATAATACATCGAACTATCGATTGATGACCACAGTTGCAACTGCAATTGTGAACTATCAATAGTTTTTTGGTTATGCAATAGTCTATCGCGATAGTTGTACCGACTGTCGATAGTTTTAATAGTTGACTTATTTTCCAAAATTAAAGTAACTGGATTCCATTGTTTGGCATAATGTTTCCTCAACACATTCAAATGGAGGTTTAATGGCCATAGATAACCTACACAAAGTTAGAAAATGCTGTTATTTAACTATGTTTCAAAGTTATTGAAACTTACTGAAAAAAAGAACGTCGGAAATTCTGGCAGAATATTCTAACGACGATTTGTCAATTTGTCACATCTGGGCCACGCTTTGAGGTATTTACGTCACTTCAAGTAAACGGTTATTAGTTCCGCCCCTTATACGATTCAAAATGTTGACTCGTTATTTAAAAGGCTTCGACGCGGCAGCATCAAAGGCTTTGTTGATACATATGAATAAATGGTAGACTCTCTTTTCGTTGAACTCGAATTAAGGCAGGATTTTCCCCTTCTCACACAAAGCTTGTACTTATTCAATGTTTTCATTTATTTAAACGTAATTGTTTTAGCTTATGAACAAACTTCAAAACCTGTTTCAATTCAGGCAATCAGAATTAGTTCAAATATCCTGCCTACATAACCCGGGAAAAAATGGCGTTTTTTTTTCTGAAATTATTTGTATTGAAGCCCGATTAACTGGACATATGATTGTTTTGTGTATGTAAAAACTGCAAAAGTTTCGCTAAACATCAAAAACAGCACGGACAATTGAGTGTGAAATCATGGGATTACAACCAAGGAGTGTAGGTCAGACGTAATAGGCAATGAGTAGTTTGTAAACCTTTTCTCAAGTGAATGAAAGAGAAGTGGCTATCCTGTTACCACTTGTGTAATTAATGTAAATCTGCCTGAGAGATGCAGAAGAGAGTTTGTTCCAAGCAGTCCAACAGCTCATCGTAACCAATTCAAAGGCCGTAATCCTAATTGGCTGGATTATACAAGGTTTTAGTTGGCATTCCAGATGAGAACCTGGCTGTTTCATTTTGCTTCAGATGGACACAAGCCTCGGAGTAAATGAGCCTCTTCAATAAATTAGCTCTGGGCAACTAGATCTCACCATGTAAACTATGCTGGTACCCCTCACTACTTGGTTATAAATACAGTGTACAGGAAACGCTTTCAAGCTTTGAACAAAACCAACAATGATGTTGTCTCGTATGGATTGAGGGTGTGGAAAACCTTTATTGGCATCAGATGAAATTCAAACAAAAATAATTCAGTCGGTCTACAAGAATAGTGTTCTAGAAACGTATGGCAAGTTAACACATTGAACAAGCGCCACCACCATGCGAGAAACTATACATTTTGTACAACCTGACATATCACTAAACACAATTCTGTCAAATGAACAACATAATATTGAGCCTTTGAACCCTAGGGCAATTTCCGGTTTACCAGACGTAACACCAAATTTGGGCAATGAAGCCTAATATATCAATTTCCCCCCGAACTACATGCTTGTTAGAGAATATTGGACTCCATGGTCATTCCTCAAATATTCTAAGTGATTTGTTGTTGATATAAGTATAATGAAACACCATAACAGTGGCTTGTTCTATAAAATATAGAATTTAGTATACCTTTGGTCATAATGTACTCCGTTAGTAATAAACTTATATTTTTTATTGGGGAAAACATGGTACATGGCATTCTCAAACACATGGCTTAAATGATCCACAAGAAAAAAGTGAATCAGACTAAAGATTCGTAAGAATCAGAACAATATTATTGTTTCTCTACATTTCAATGTTAAATGGAATAGAATAGAATCGACTATATTTTATTTAACGTCGGTTTTACAACATGAAACATTAGCTCGCTTAGGAGCTATTCTCGCTAACAAGAGTCAGACATATAACTATTAACAATGACATTAAAACGACATACGTTAGCACTATAACAATCAAATATACACAAAAATATATGCACACACACACATATAACATACATACACATATATGTCCACATACATACATGTATATACAAACAATCACATGTACATACAAATATAAAATATACACATATTTTCTTTCATATATATACAAGAACTTGTTTTAAAAATTTAACTTAGGTTTGTATGACTCAGAAAATATCCTAAACATTAAATTGAGTCTGAATTGATGGACTTGGTAAATCAGTTTCTAAAAATGGTGTCCTGTGTGAATGGAGTCTCTCCCGTACGGTTCTATAGCCACATTAAGCATACAGCAGAATGTTATCTCCACATAAAGTATTTTGTTTCTTTATAGACTGACGAAAATTGATGCCAATGATTTTATCTATACTTTATTTAGAAATGGGTTATGGTACGAATACATAAATATTGTGTCATATGTAGTCCACCATACAGTTATCTGATTTTTGTTTGTTTGTTTGATTGGGGTTTTACATCTTATTTAGGGTTATTTCACTCATATGACGGCGTGCCAGTCCATTCGGTGGAGGAAATCCCCCTACACGACGCTGGCATCACATAATGTGCCACAATTCAGTTACAGGACAAAACGAAAGCAAAAAAACAACAACAAACCAAACATGACAACACAACAAATCGGCTTCCTGACGTCTCTTAGCTCTGAGAGCAACAGTACACAGGAGGCTCCGTGACCCAACAACCACCATTTGTCTTTTTGACAAATTTGATTATAATGGCTAAAACATAGAACATGGAAATTTGTCTTCACACTCGGCACAGCAGTTTTCGAAACTGCTCCATGCGTTCTATCTATTAAGACTGACTTAAATAAATCTCTTGTTTAAGCGGCATTTACAAGCTGGGAACATACCACAAACATGTCTAAGAAGGATTTTCACTTAGAAGTGGAAAATCCATGTTTTGCTAAAGAAATCTGTTGTCATTTTTTCTCGGAAATAATTATTTTTTTATTTAATACGGACACCCTTCCACAAAATTGAACGTTCGAATCGCTATGTAGACCTTAGTTATATAAGGGCGTTTTCTGGTGGCAGCTGTGATCGCGGGGTTGCTTTTACGAAGTTTCTTACAGGTTTTCCACTATACACCGTCAAAGCAAAGTCGTCATATAAGTGAAACACCCTTGAGCACGACGTTAAACGCAAATCAAATAAATAAATAAATACAAAGTAGATGTAAATGTAGATGACAGTGTTCTTGTCATCGATGCCGAATCTATTCAAATGTACAAATTCGACATTTATAATAACAAATCTCGTCCAAAAATATATATATATTTTTTGCTTTTATTCAGAGGATTCAGGATGTATTTTTATCAGCGTGGTAAATATTTTTTCTGCAATACAAAATTAATCTGTTATCATTGTAACAATAAAAAAACAAGTTCCTGTTATTTGGGTTTCAAGACAGGAAAAGTGATCAAATGTACCATGTGTTCCACGAAAACATGGAATTAATTTATTTTGCTCTTGGGATAAATGACTAAAGGCTCTAAGCTGAAGCCGCAGTTGATCACTTGACGCTCAGTTTAAACCTAGCTAATCTATTTAGTGCAGATATTGTACTTAGAAGATTGACACATAGCTCAGATTAACAGAAAAAATTGACAGAAAGAGCGAGTTTTTCAGCAATTAAAAGACACACAATAAAGCTGTGTCTAAATTTATGAGTTAGAGTGAACCAGGAGAAAGATAAACTAAGTTATCTGAGGTGATGATATATATTTACACAGATGTTTCCATCTAAATGGTCCAGTGTTCTCACGCTATGTCTTCAATCCATAATTCTAACAAGGTCTTTAACAAAGACAAATCGAAATAGGATATCATTAAAAACAAAACAGATCTCAGTAGGAGAATCACCAAACTAACATTGATCTGCTATCGTAGAGAGAAACTAAACCCTTTTTACTTGATATCGGCTCTCTGTTTATTAAAATACATTTTAAGATAATTTAAAATAAGACGTCAAATACTTTTGGCTGTTATGGTACGCACGATAGTTGTAACTCCCCTCAATGTGCTAAATTATATTACTATTTAACGGACTCAATCAAGACTTTGGCAACCAGAAATCAATCGTAAGTTGATTGTGAGGTGGACTTCTTACACAGCATGAATGCACAACTACTCAAACCCTTGTGGATAACTATATAGGGGAAGTTTTCGGTTGCGGTTGTGGTGTTTGCAGAGTTTCTTCTCGGTTTTCCACAATACACCAGTAACACAAAGGCTTTATGTAAGTGAAATACTCTTGAATACAACGTTGAACACGAAGTAAATAAATAAATAAATCTATACTCTTTAACCGATCTTTTTTAAACAAAGGTTTCCCGTGGGTTGACAAATCCATTAAAGGCTTAATTTAAATTAAACCTGGATATTATGCTGGAATTGCCGTAATTACCAAGTACCCATTCTAACGGTGTGTTTGTAAAGCATGTCCTCACAACTAAAGCCGCAGTAACACGGTCATCGAAAAGGTGAACTAATCTGAGCTGGCTCTGATCTGCTTCAGAGCCAGCTTTTTTTATTTCGCCAATGTATGGAGGTTTGCGGTTACACGACACTTTTGACAGCCCTGTCAGCAAGCGTTGCGGGAATCTTGGCACACTGCCAGCTAGCTTGAGCGAGCAGCTACACATTGGGAAAACGTCACGACATTCCACGAAAACGATCCAGATCAGAATGGTCCGCCTTTTTTGACCCATCAATTTTGATGGGTAAACAATAGTTTAGTTCACCTACAAGTGGCGTTCTTGGAATGCCGTGACGTTTTTCCATCGTGTAGCCGCTTGCTCAATTTAACTGGCAGTGTGTCAAGATTCCCGCGACGAATGAAGGCAGGGCTATTAAAAGTCCCGTGTAACCGCAAACCGTCATTAATTGGCGAACTACAAAAAGCCAGCTCTGGTGTGGATCAGAGCCGGCTCAGTTTAGTTCACCTTTTCGATGCCCGTGTAACCGCCGCTTTAGAATGTACAAGGGCTCACTTTTACAATGTTTTCTTGTTAGCTTCTTGAAGAAAAAAAGCCGAGTAAGGCGTATCACCTAATAAACCTTCTGCGTTTTCGTCCAATGTCTATCAAATTACAGTCAGCAAAGCAGTCAGAGAAAATGACAACTCTTTTATAATACAATTAATTTATTAGTTATAACTTTAAATTATAACTATAACTTTACATTTAAAAAATACCGCACTCGTAATCGAATCTGACCAAAATTAAAGCAGATAAAAAAAAATTAGTGCCTTGTTTTAGTTTACGTTTTAAATAGTTCAAACTAAAACAGTGAATTAAATTGACATGGGCCTGAATAACTGCTAAAATTGCTTGTTAAGCAATGCCTGATTTCTTTTTTAATAGAAGTTTAATGTTATATCACTATATGAATGCGAGAAGGTAAGCGCAACTAATTAAAGGGCTACCAGGTTAGCCCAAAATGCGGAGTAGTCTGCAAAAAAAGTTTTAAAAATACGAAGAAAGGTTTGACGAAAAATCAATAAGGTTTCCATGGCAATGAAGAGAGAGATGTAATCTAATAGCAGGGTACACTGTGACTACAGCATTTAATCGCCAATAAGCGGGACTGCCACTGTCACAGTCCACTGTGACTCAAACAATCACGCCAGAGAGGATATATGCCGGTCCAAACTGTTGAAAATTCTACAAAGCACACAATTAATTTTTACTCGATTTGTTTTTACCTCAGGGGTCAGTTGCTCAAAGCAGTGTTAACCGCTAATACCAGATTAAATCACTAATAGCGGCATTAGAGATGGCCCGTCAACATGGCGTGGCGTCATCTAATCTAGGATTAAATTTAATATCGCTTTGAGCAACCGGCCACTGATCAGTTCTTCAAAACTAGAGAGAAAACTAATGCCTCGATGAGCACAAAAAGCGCAATCCTCACAAATCAGAGAATGTACCTACTTAACCTGAGTTCAGATTGCACACACCAAGAATTTGAGATGATAGACATAAACTAATCAATTCAAAATGCGTCAGAGCGTTTTAAAGATGTCTTTTTCTTATTTTTTAACAATTAAGCCGTCGTGTCTTTCGCCACAAGGATAAAAGCTTGCATGACAAGTGTTATTCATCATTATACAAAAACCAAGCGGGAGCTCTCTTGCTGCTTGACACAGACTGTAGACGACACACAATGACGTCAAACAACAATGGTTATCAGTATGAAACTGTTGGATCTAACGATCTTGCATAATAACCAATCGAAACACAAGCAAATGTTTCTTTAAACCTGTTTCAAACTTTAATGTGGCAACATATTTTCCTGGGGAGAAATTTATGACAAAAATCAGTGGTAACACCAGGAACCATTGAAAAGAAAATCAGAATTAACAATGCTTTTTCAATTCAGCAGATTAAAATTGCAAGGTATTTACTGCCAACTGAAATGTAATTTATCCAACCTACTTGTATTCAAAAATGTTTTGTTTGTTAAACTGCCACACTTTGCACATTTTGTTTGTACATAATGATGGACGAAAGTTTGGGAAACACCATCAGTCTTAAACACAAAATTAGATACAATAGAATGCAGAGAAACCCCTTTCATGGCTTGAAAGGGGAACGTGAGGAAAGACAGATGATCCATTATACAAAGGCTTAGTAACTTAGTCTCGCAATATGTCTAACTATGTAATGTTCGCCCGGTAATTCAGTTTGGGAGTTGGGCTGTAACACAAACTGATTCCATGAGATTATTCTAAACACTATTAAAAGAGGATGTTTAACCTTAACTCACTAACATCCTTCAACCCTGTTACTGGTTCAGCTAATAAACCTCATAGAATAACTGATTGTCATAGTGGGCAATAACCCAGGTTACATTTAAAATGGCCTGAATGGTTACCAATTGAAGCTTATAAAATCAATACCATTCTTAACATTAGAAGGCGATGACCAAGAAATTGTCAACAGTATGGCATTTCTGTCAAAACTTCTCCCTACCCACATCACAAGAGCGTGAAATATCCATAACGTCAACACACAGCAGCCTTTATCAAATTTATCTAGTCTACATAATATAATTATGTTAAAACTCTTGGGAGAGGACACACAGACATGGTTTTAGACTCGAATTAATAATTCCTCTGACAAGTACTGTTTGCTTCATTAATGTGGACACCAACTCAAAGAAGTCAGCTTGTTCCAAACCAAATGTTTTTTAGTTACCCAGACTAGGATTTGTTGATAATCAAGACCAATCTACAAATATTTATCCTCAAGCCATGTGGCCAGTAGTTTTTTTATTTTTTTTATAGCTTATTGAAAATTTCTAAAGCTTTGAATTATTAAGTACACAAAGACAAAGATCACACAACATCGATGTACAACAACCAAAGATTCTATTTCATGCCACCAACTCAAAGCAAGTTAACAAATTTGTTCAAATAAATGAGAATATCAGATGGGCCCGAGAAGCAAATCCCTAACCATAAATAATAAGGATTTACTATTTATCTCTAAGAAAATAATTGGTAGTAGTTCCAGTCAGTAGTAGGTAATACAAACTAAACAAGGTTGCAACATCATGTTCCTGTATTTTGTTCGTACTGTTCTTTTTCTGACAATATTCTAAAACTTCCTCCAGTTTATGAAAAATATATAAATATAAACGCTATGGTGCCGCTTAGTAATGATCCTATTAAGTCCCACTGGCAACCACTGGCGCCTTGATGAATTTTTACATCAATGCAGAGATAAATTCGTCTTTAAAAAACCTAATTTTCTGAAAGCATCAGTAAGTTTCTATTAGTCACAGGCCATGATAATCTTAGAACCAATCGTGTACAGCAGAAATTAAGCTATTTTAACTTTTCACTGAACATATCGTTTTATAGCTCTTAACAACTATTGAGAACTGCTTAAGTATTAAATCATATTAAGGGCCTTGATAAATTTTGAGATAAATACAGAGAACAATTCAACCCCAATTTGCAGAAAGCATCAGTAAGTTCCTATTTGTCACAAAGACCAGGTTAATCTCAGAGCTAAGGCGAATCGTGTACAACAGAAATTAAACAATTTTCACACAATTAACTGAACATATCGTTTTATAGCTCTTCACAACTATTGAGAACTGTTTAAGTATTAAATCAGTGACTAGACCAATGGCAAGATAACATCAAAGAACAACCATCAAAGACTTTGTTTTTATCCGCATGGCAAGTCAACAAAATAATAAAAATTAATCAGGAAATCAGATTGACCAAACAAGTCTAAGTGCTACATTAATACATTTACTACATTAGCCAACATAAGATTCGTATCTTGGAGAAGATAGTTGGTGGTTGTTACACACTGTTTTATCATCTGATAAAATAACAGGTGACAAGTTCATGGGTACTGGGAATCCTTACTAATTAAACATATGTACGCTTTATGCTGTAATAGAAAGTATGGGTAACCTAAGCAGATAGAGAATGTAAGAGAAAGGAAATCGTTTCTGACTGATTAAATCCAAACGCCTGTTACCACAATATTAAATTTTTCCTTAGATATTGCTCAACTTCCTCACATTTAAGGAAATATGTGATTTTAATTGGCGACGGATATTTGTTCAGGGTTCATCCTGTGAAAAGTAATCTGGGTATCTCAAAATATGAGATTTATAAAGTTAAGGTCCTGGGACAGTAGCTATGTTTGTGGCGTGTTTTCTTATTCTCTTTTCACTTTATTGGGATGGGGTATTTTGTTGTGTGTTGGATGTTTAAGTGAGCTGAGTGTAGTTGGCACAGAATCCCATTCCTTGATACACCTATAAAGCCACAAAGAGCTGACGGCGGTACCACAGCCTGTGCCTGATCAATTGTTAAGCCTTCCAGGTAGAAATGCATTCTCTTTAGAAGCAGTCATCCGTCAAATCGGTCAAAACTGGACTGCTTTGGGTCAAATGCTATGACATAGCTCACAAGGTGTTTATAATAAGTATTGATATTTCTATAAATATGTTTTAAAAATTGATTAAGGCTATAGTTTGGTGACTTTGTTGACAATAACTTAGGAGACAAGCCGTCGTGTAGGCGATGAATACTGGAGTGGTTACTATAAATCCTATTCCAGTTGTCAACATCGACATAATGATTACCTCGAGTTTTCGTGCAAGTATCATTGTCGTGTAATTATGGCTTTAAACTTCACCAAACTTATTTTAAGCGGCAGCTTGCTCAAAGAGTCCCTTAAAG
>JAVFBZ010187480.1:0-14831 GCA_032466195.1 Katharina tunicata
TCTGCATTGTTTAGTTTTTATTTTATGTCGTTGCAAACATGTGGTATCGTTTCTTTTGGACACTAGTTTATATCCAGAAAAGTACAGGGTGTTTGCTAAAAGCTATAGCTGATATCGAAATACAGAGAGCTGTACTCACGTCAGTAAAAAGAAGATAAAAGGACTGTCAATATCAATACCGACTAATCTTTCACTGTTGTAGTTATTATCACTGATTGAATGTAAGCATCCAAATTAAGTTTTCTTAAGTTGTTTATTAAAGAAGGAGAAAACCTCGAAATAGTGTCAGTCTTAATAGATACAGCCTATAGGTAAGTATACACCAACAGAGTTGTCTACGAAGAACATGTTGATCAAAAATGGTATTTCATCTTAGCCTACGTTTGCCGGAAGTTTTCTAGCGGACATTAAACTGACTGAGTAATGTTTCTGATCACATTGTCAACCGACATTTAAACTTAGTAATGTTTCTGATCACATCGTCAACCGACATTTAAACTTGGTAATGTTTCTGATCCCATCGCCAACAACAGCGTTAAATTACGGGATGAAATTATGTAAGGATTTATCTAGTGTAAGTACTGAAGTGATTACCCAATCCACAAACACAACTTAGCTGTTAGCGTTTGTTGATCTGTGATAAAACATGAACAGGAATTTTTGGCCCAGCTAATGATAGCAGGGATTGAGTGAAGATGTTTAGTCAGGCTTTTGATAAAACTTCCAACGTAACACGGTAAACCTTTTTACCATTGATCCGACCATCGACCCGGAGATTGCTTTCATCAGTTAACAGCTTTTTCGTGTCTAAATATCATTTTTGTTGCGTAAGATTAACTCAGATCACTGCCACTTGTTACTCCGTTCTGATAGACATTCAATTCTGTGAATGCCTCCATATGAAAGAACTATGTGGCTGGCAGAGATTTTGTTCAAAAGGAGATACCTGGCCCATGAGTGGTTTGTACGTTTTGCTGAAACTTGATTGTGTTAACTAGTAGCGAAGAATTTCAAAATAACTTGGAACAAATTGTCACCGTGCTGAGACAGTGTGTCCCTTGAATGACCTTGATGTATGTCCTCACGATCAAGGTCACACACAGAGGTCAGACCTGAAAATATGTCAGATATAAATATTGTGTTGGCTTTACCTTTGCTGTACAACGAATAGTTGGATCTCATCGCAGTTAGTAGTGTTGCTTTGGCGTGAAAGAGTTGCATGCTTGGTAAAACCAAACAGAATGAAACAGCTATATAGGGCATTAAACAGGGATGTTGTCTCTAATAATGAACATTCCTCTATATGCTGGTTATTTAACTGAGAAGTAAGCTTTTGTCATTTCTGCTCGAAGCAGAAACTTCAATCCGTCAAATGTTACAGCGCCAAATCAAGCATATCTCTATATCAGTCCTGCAGAAATCTCGATGAATAGCTGCACACGGATGACTTCTTCCATCTCCCTTGATATCGGTCCGTAACCATGGAATAAATCAACAATGCGACTGATTTCTGGATCTGTGATTTTTTGATAAGAAATTTCTCGTGCACTGTACAAATTTGAAGTGCATTTTACGTCAAGCATTTTTGGTCATATATTTGCTACATCAACGATTGTCTTTTTTTGTTCAAACTATAATCTGCCATGCGGATAGATTCATTTTCTTTTCATGTAAATAAGAAAACATATATGTGCAGTTTCAAAACTTTTGGCACAAGTAACATTTTGTTTCTTTGGTTGTCTCGTGTTTCTCGCGTGATACCATTGCAACAAAATGTTCAAATACGCATATCATTTCATTGAGGGCCACAGTTAGGTACTGGGCTACGAGTGTACTCAGTATTCCAATTTCTCTTTGTTATTGACGTAAGCTGTTCTTCGCCCTTTTCTCTCATTATATATTTTTGAATAAATGTAGAGAAAGAAAATTTTGCTTGCCTCCACTGGTATTATAGATTTAGATACCGTTGATGTTGATGAATTGACCAATACCTAAGGACGAGAAGTCTGTTCTAGACCTTGTTAGAATATGAAAATCAGCGTTTTGTTTACATATTTGTGTAACAAACCGATCTGAATGACAGACGTAGATCTAAATATTTTTATTTGACCTGTTATCAAGCGTCTTGGCCATCTTTGACCATTTCCAAATGTCTATAGAATAGATGCTAGTGACATGTGAGCTAACAAGCACACGTTTAGGATAATTACGATATGAATTATTGATTTCTGATTTATGTTGAATCACAGATCAGCATTTCCTTTGACCAATGTCGTTATCTCGGCTTCGGAATTTTTCATTGAAATTTCCGCCTTTCTTCTCTAACGAATTAAATTTAGATACATACCTGACTTAATGCATCCAAGTTGCCAATCCCATTCTGTATCATTCTGACTTAAATAGCTATGTCAGATACTTGACGATCTTATATCAAACACTCCACTGATACAGGTTTCTCTCTTTGATGTTGATTCGTTTCCAGCTGATCAACCATTGTGGTAAACATTAAGTACAGGTATCAGCCAGAGTTAAGGCTTTGTAAATGTATATAAGTGTGATAGTTATCGAGCTGTAGAAACGTTGGGTGAAGTGAGCTGGATGTGAATACATATTGCGCGGAGAAAACAAATTATATATAAGAAACAAAAATCTATATGAAACAATTCTATTTAGATTGGGGGAAAAAGGACTCTAAATAGGGAAGGTTTCTTCGTAGATCATCATTCCTGGTTGTACTGGTAATTTAGTTTAGAAAACAAACGAGGGATGAGAAGTCCAGTGTCACTTGCTTTCAGAATAATTTCAAGACTTCGTATAATATGTCCTTCAGAAATCTCCAAGGCTACTTACATTTGGATGCCCATTCTACCAATGTCCGTAAATAATGAATAATATTTTATCTGTTTTTTTTAATCCGTACGGTTGGGTTTGCTTAAACGGATTTGAATGGTGGTTAAAACCTCCATAAAAGTGGTAACTGCGAGACAAAGGCCTCTGTCTTAATTATTAAACCCCTATACATAAGCGATTTTTTAAAAAGACATATTTGCTATCATTTGACACGTTTAAGAAATTTCAGGGGAGCATCACCCAAATATATTATTTGTACATTTGTAATACTAAAATATAGCAAAATAATTTAAATTGTAGACGGCGAAGATACCTCTGGGCTTTCATCTTCCTTAACTGGACTAATAAAACTAAACGCTGAGAAAAAGTCCTAAGGAGAAACAAAGGCATAACAAGATGCTAGAATTTCATGCTATGTAATGTTTTCATCAATCTTTTCATGATAAATTGGTGGCGGAGGAGTTTAGATAACAATGAAACACGGAAGGATATAGAGATAAATACACCACTTAACACCTTCAGGAAAAAAAGACATTCAAAAAGGGAAAAGGGGTTTTATTTTGAGTGGAATTCCAAACTGGTATTACTAAAACTCTGAGAAGTAGACCAAAAGAGAAACTTGCGCACACGTGGTTTTTTTATGCATAAAAGCTACTAGTTTTTCATGCTATATGCCATTTTGTTATCCAGCTTTTCATACACAAATTCACAGCTTAGGAGTTGAGATGACAACGTTACACAGAAGGATACACAGACAAATACATAATATCAACACCTTCAGGAAAAAAGACATTCGATAAGGGAAAAGGGGTTTTAGTTTGAGTGGAATTACAAATTGGTATTACTAAAACCCTGAGAAGTAGACCAAAAGAGAAACTTGCGCACACGTGGTTTTTTTATGCATAAAAGCTACTAGTTTTTCATGCTATATGCCATTTTGTTATCCAGCTTTTCATACAAAAATTCACAGCTTAGGTGTTGAGATGACAACGTTACACGGAAGGATACACAGACAAATACATAATATCAACACCTTCCGGAAAATAGACATTCGAAAAGGGAAAAAGAGTTTTAGTTGGAATGGGGTTCCAGACTTGTTGTGCGTTAGGAAATGACTTCAGACATATGGTTTTGTAGCATAATTTAGAACGTGCACAAAAAACATTCGTTCATTCCATTGGGAATCCTGGCAAGGGTTTTCAGCAATAACCGACACCAAAGAGACCATTCTCAAATTTAGAAATTTAGAAAAAGCAACATAAATCTGTAATAGGTTAAACTGTGTTTATTTCGTGTTTATGTTTAAGTCTGATTTCCAGATGTACTCTCATGGTTATAAGTTACGCGCGTGTCGTGGCTAACAATGGCAAAACAAATGAGAAGAATTAAAGTTCAAATTAACATTTTGTCTTGGTGGAACTCTAGACATAGATTTGCAGCAGTCAGATCTCATTCATATGTGTAAACGATCAAGTTTTGTTTACAGACTTTTGCATATTTTTTGCAATCTTTGAAAATCGACTCGCTTCGACTGAGTAAATGCAGTGGTATAAAGCAGACTGCAACGCACAGAGAAAAAAATATCGTTTAAAGTTTGTCTTCCCCAATCATGACATTGAATATAATCTGGGCATTGAGCTTCATATGAGATACATGTGAGGAAAATGGACCGGCTCTCTTTGCCTTGAACCCGAATTATGCACATCTTGCACGAAGTGAAAATTGTTATTTCAACGTAACTGTTTTAATTTATGAACAAACCACAAAACTTGTTAAAATCGAGGAAATCAGAATTTGTTGAAAAACACTTATTTTGGGTGCGTGTGTGACTTTCATAACCACGTTTAGCCTAATAGAAGCAGTACACTTTTATATAATCTGACATTTCAATTATAGAGTTGATTTGAAACAAAATCGATTTCTAGAGTCTAAAAGAAAACCTGTTTGTGATATAACACGGATCAAACGAGTCATTTATTAACTTGTAACCATGTCTCTGAGTGTTATATAATGTAATTAATTTTCAGTAAGTCACATGATATTTTAACAAAACGATAACTCGGATTCCAGTCCAGAAAAAGAAGTATTTATATATTGTATCGCATTTTCGCGACTTGTTTGTGTGATATTTTATTTACGGTAATATAAAGCAATTACATCAAAAAACGATTTTCTTGCTTAAAAATTGTCAAGTTTGTCTGCGTTGCAAATTTGTTTCGCTTGCTCTTTAATTAAAAAATATCCCCATTCATCCTGATAAAAAATGTGGACAGATTTCCAGCAGGTCCTAATTCGATTAGCTGCTCTTATTTTCTTTCATTCTAGTTTAACGAAAATAACTATTGTGTGAAGTGATTTTTGTGTTGTTGAACAAAAATGCACACAATGGTCTAAGCTTAGAATTTTTTGTGTTTGTGGTCTTATGAAAAAAAAGGAGGTTAAGTCGTGGTGGTTTTTGGAAAACCTAAATTCTTTCTACGCGCCTTCAATTTCCTCCTCCAACTTGACAGTGTGTAATAAATAATTTACACTGAGGTTCTCGTTGTAATTCTTCTGATCCATGAAAAACTATGTTACAGAAACTTTTCAATTTTTTGTGCAGTACTTATATTGGAAAACTGTAATAAATCAAGTCTTACAAGTAGACAAATTTTAGTCTATTATTTTCTTGTTTTGTTTAAAGAAAGCCGTACGCAATACATGTTTTCCGGAAACCATTTTGGCTATCTGATTGAATGTTTTGGGGAAATAATCTTAAGATTAACTGCATAAACCTGAAGTCCTTCCTGATAATGCGGAGACATACTAACTACATCACGGGGATTCATTTATAATATTGTTACATTGACGATAGTGGTCACATTGCTGTTTAGAATAAAAGTTTCTAAACGTTGATAATGCTAACGGGAACCACTGATGGTTCTGAAATATGGAGGATTTCTAGAATGGAGTTCGAATGTACCAGTAACCAATAAGAAAATATATATCAGCAGTTTCAAAAGAATACTGCATTTTTGGCAAACAAAAACTTTTGTTTCCTTGGTTGTCTCGTGTTTCTCTCGTGATACCATAGCAACACAATGTTCAGAAATACGTATATCATTTCATTCAGGGAGTTTGCTTATTAGAAATAATGGAACTTACAGATTTCCGCTGCTCCCATATATTGCAGTTTGTAATGAATCACTACTGTGCCATACATACTGCTTACTGTCACGATACATTCGGCACTGATCGACCGTGATACGTGTTAAGAGATTCCAAAGTTTCGAAGCCACTAAAACGCCTGAGGCGATTATGTAAGTGTTGACACATTGCGTTTTTTCTCTACTTTCTTGTGTGATGTTGTTAACCAAAGGACGTACATCTTTCTTAGACTTCTTTCAAAATTTGGGCTCTGACGAATATGTAACATGTTTTTGCTTCGATGTGCGTTTACAGATCGGTGTTTGCAGATTGCAACGAATAAAAAATGGATTCTGGATTAATGCTTAAGTTTGTCTTTGCCTCGTGAATTTGTTGAGCGAACTCTATGGCATGAAAAAATACTTTAAGAACAAATTGTGGACTGACTTTGGACAAGGCGTTAATTCGATTAACTAGTTGTTTTTATTTATTCTGTTTACTTAAAAACTATTGGTGTGTGAGTTTCCATTCGTTTTTCTTCCTAACGTCATCTAGAGGATTTATAGTTTACAATTAATGTCGTCTTTAGGTTATGTGTTATTATCACAGACAAATATTAGCTATTCCAGTCTGGCGCAAAGTCAATAGCGACAAAGAACAAGAAAAGCGTCGTTCGGAAAAAAAACACGATTCCGTGTTAGTTTTTAATGTAATTGGTAATATCAAGATTTCGCCTCGTACAACAACATTTTGCATCGGATGTGAGAAGACATACTACATCATCATTACTTAAAGAGGAATGAAACAAAAAAACAAAGTCAGACCATTTAGACTATATCAAGTTGTTACTAAAACTGCTATTAAATATTTTTCACCATACATTTTACTTACAGTAGTTAACTTAAAGTTGCTTTCAATGGAAAACGAAAAAATCGTACAAAAAAGGTCAAAACAATTTCGTTAACATTTTGGAAGGGTCTGTAATTTGCGTTTAACTTGTTTGTTTTGTTTACTTCCCCTTTAAATAAAGAAAAGGCTGTAATTCAGAAAGGATAATTTGTGTGATACACCATAAGGCTTCTAAATCACGAAACTATGATTATTTTTCCTGTAGATTATTTGTCGTTCTGGATAGGCTGCATACCACAGACCATACTAAGTTTCATGTTGAACATTATATTTACACATCTTCGTATACACTGATTGACAGACAGGGTTTTCTTAAGCCTATCATTTGAAGCATTTAGAATGACTAATTTTTGTATTGTGACATAGTAAAGTTTACACGAACTAGTTTTTCTTAGGTTAACCCATTACCGATTAAATTTTTCGTGTGTCTTCAATGTACATTATTATTATATATCGACCTGTAATTCGATTTTCGTGTATTTTATAGAAAGATGATCTATAACAGACTTAAAAGAATAGAACTTGATGTTTTACAGCAGAAAAATAGTTTGTAAACTTTTCTTTTACGCTGTAAGTTGAAACTACCTGAACACAGATTTACTGAATTACCTATTTTTCATCTTTAAATTTTCTTTCAAGATTTTTCTTCTTAACACCATGTTCGCCAAATAAAAAACAATCATTGCTTCCCATTGCTGTTAGTATCTTATGTCACATTAAGATAACTGTTGTTAATGATAGGGCTGATTAAAGGTTTTGACCTGTTGTAGCTGTCGTCAAGATGACACGATTTGCCCAACTTTTCTATTATTCAACATGTTTTCTATTTAATTGTTGCATTTTGAATGTCAGAAGTACCTGAAGATATTGCATTTTAGGAAAGAGACGGCGAATACAAAGCTGTTTCTGAATTAAAAAATGATAGCACGAATTGTCGGGAAATGAAATAAAAAGTAATTGAATAGGATGGAGTTTTTTTTACAGATAAGTAGATGATTTTTATTTCCCTACCTTAATTGCTTTCCAATCGTAAAGAAATGATTAATGGATTGCTGTTTTTAACCTTTAGCATCATTGGTTTGGAAGTGTCATAAATAAGCACATTTTTATCATATAATTCTTTTGTTTGTCAGAAGTTAAGACAATAATATTTCACCCATGACATTCAGGATGCTTCTAGGATAGAGTTGTTAGTTAAACTCTCCTCTATCATCCATGTGATGACACCACCCATCGATTTTAACTACTACAGCCACACATGCTGCCCGATTTTTAAGAATTTTGACTCTGCTGGAAAAGGCCTTTGGGAATTATTTCAGCTTCCTTACGTCGATTTGTTTTATTTCGGTTTGTTTATTTGATCATTTATCAAGGAAATCCAGTTTTATCCCTGTTCTTTTACTATCCTGAGTTAGACAAAACATCAATAAAACTGAAATGTAATTAATTTGTATTTCTTTCGAAACAAGCGAACTGCCACGACCAGAAAAAATATTTTCCTTAGCAACACATTCGATACGCCGTATTTCTTTATGCTAACTAGGTGTGATCGCATGTTACTTCTCTTCACTCGTACTGAGCACTTTTCCGTTCACGAAAAAACATTTTTCTGCGGCATTCTTGTCTTGATGTCTATTCTCGAGGCATCAAACAAATTAAGGCTCCCTGTTAGTGGTTGATGCTTACTTTTTCCTATTGAAAAAAAGAGCGTTTAACAAATTTATATATTTTTTTTTTTTACTGTTATACAGACAACTTCTTCAATGTTTTATTTGCCATCATTTATCACTTATCATTTCGAAGTCTCCGCAGTTGTACAGCAAACCATAAAAATCATAACCCACTTCGTTTTGGATCCATTTTGGTGGTCGTATTCAGTCTTTTTGCAGAATGATCAAAGTGAATTATTCAAAATTTAAATGTTAGTTTAACTGTGTAAAAACAAAGAATATCATCGGAGATATCTGTGCGTTTTTATCTTTGAAAACTGGACCATATTATATATATATGGAGAAGTACACAATGGAAATGTTGAATGAACAGATCGATACATGAAAAGTAGAACATTGTGGTGTTTTTGCTTGTTAAAATAATTTTATATGTTGAATATTTGTGTATGAAGGACTCTATAAAATAATTCCCATTTACCACGTTTGCATAGCTCATAACACGCACCATTTGTACAAATAGGAAAAGAGTTTCAAAAACAACCAGGATATTACCTGCTGTTTGAATTTAGAAATGTGCAAATTAATCTTCTGTTAAATTAAAATAAATATCTTAAAACTTTTGTTACGGTTTTGTGCCATTTATTAAAAAAATATTTTATTGTCGAATTTTTACTCAAATTAAATTGTTCCATGCAATTACAATACATTTTTACAGCCATTTCACAAAGCATGTCCAGATCGTCTCTTTCGCTACTGGTTTATTATTTTATCTAAGAGACACATAGCGGTCGAGACCCTAGCTTGAAAACGGTCATAGCATATAGGCCGAAACGTTGCGCCGGAAATATACCAGAAGTTGTTATTCTAGTTGCATATTTTAAACCAGAAAACGTATTTGTAGCAGATTCATTTATTGAGAGGTCAATAAACTTCAAATAAGGAAGCATGTAGCAGAATCGTAAAATATAGATTTAATCCGTTAGGGGAAATATACCAGACCGTGACGACAAGTAAATGGAGCTGTAAATTAATGTGCATTAATAATACATTCCCATTATCCGTCCTCTAACTTTACCCTTGAGAGACGCATTATCGTACCGGACGGCGTCGTTTGGCATGTAAATACATGTATATGGAGTCCAGTATTAGCTACTTAAGGGAGGACGTTTTAAACATAGCAGAATTAACAATAGGCTTCGCAATCTGTCTCATCCACCATCCCTATCATCCTCCACCTGTGTCATCTAAGGGCAGATATTGAATATTGCCGTAGGAATATAATTACCGTTATTTGACACAAATTATCGTCTACTGCTAGCAGATAAAACAAATGCTTATATCGACAAGACCATACATTCCCTACCTTGCATATGCTGAGAGATAGTATTTGATATTATCTCTTTGTGTGTTACATGTGCACGTGGACAACAACAGCGAGAGCAAATATGCATATTTAGAAAGAGTTTATGTTGATACGATAAAATACCGAGCCTTGTGTTTAGAACAGACGAACTGATTATGCAGGCCATGTCGTCAAGCCTTGTACAAAGTTCTTTTAAGATAACGATTAATCCATTTAATGCTCAATTTCCAATTCACTTCTATGGAGAGATAAACCAAAGCTGACCTTTTTATAGACTATAATTTCAGGGAACATAACTGTTAAACATCAGAGTTATGGGAAGCAGCTTTCAATATCTAGAAGACCACGTGATTCAGGAGAACGGAAACCATTTACGTTTACTCCCCTCTTCATCACGGTCGCTTTCCAATTTTAATCTCCATTGGTTTACGTGTCTACCCTGACCTCCAAAAAGGATTGACTTTTGTCGCTGGAGATTTATTGATTGCTAAGGTGAATAAAATCAAATTTGTTAAGATAGACGAGAATCAGGATAACAGATACTGCTCAAAATTACCTCCTCAATCAAACCAACTGTGTGCTTAAAGATACACTGTATATACAAAAAAATCAATACTTTTTAGAAATTGAAAAAATGCATAGGGTTAATATCTATAGATCATTTCAGTAATGAACTTTCCTACTATGTTAACAAATTAAAGGCGTTTCAGAGCCATAGGTTTGAATCCAACATGGACGAAACGCGGAATGATCAAATTGTCTCAGAACAATATTCTAATCCAGGGTTTGTAGGCCGTGTTTCTGAAACAACCTTTTATAAACAAAGCAAGGCAAAACAGAGCACATTGAAAAACGTTTCAGCAGCCGTTAAGTTTAAGACGTTTTTTTTATTTTGTAAGGTTTGTGTGTGTAACTCCGTGTGTAACCCCACCATCTTTGTTAAAATATATCCAGAAAACAACCGGAATATATGCTAAAAGCTATAGCTGATATCTAAATACAGACAGCTATACTCACATAAGTTAAAACAAGGGATTAAAGGACTGTGAATACCAATACCTACTTATCTTTCACTGTTGTGGTTATTCTCACTGATTGCATGTAAGCATCCAAATTAAGTTTCACTTAAGTTGTTTCATACAGGTTGAGAAAACCTCGAAATAGTGTCAGTCTTAATAGATACGGCGTATATAGTTATACACTCACATAGATGTCTATGAAAGTAAATGTTGATTCGAAACTATATTTCATGTTAGCCCAGTGTTGCCGGAAATTTTCTTGCGGACATTAAACTAACTGAATAATGTTTCTGGTCTCATCGTCAAAAACAGCTTTGAATTACAGGATGAAATTCGTTAAGGCTTTATCTAGTGTAAGTACTGAAGTCGTGATTACCCTATCCACAAACACAACTTAGCTGTTAGCGTTTGTTGATCTGTGATAAAACATGAACAGAACACTTTCATCTGAACAAATTACAGGAATTATTAGCCCAGCTATTGATAGCAGAGATTGAGTGAAGATGTTAAGTCAGGCTTTTCATAAAACTTCCAACGTAACACGGTAAACCTTTTTACCATTGATCCGACCGTCGACCCGGAGATTGCTTTCATCAGTTAACAGCTTTTTCGTGTCTACAGATCATTTTTGTTGCGTAAGATTAACCCAGATCACTGCCACTTGTTACTCCTTTCTGATAGACATTCAATTCTGTGGATGCCTCCATATGAAAGAACTATGTGGCTGGCAGAGATTTTTGCTGATTTTGTTCAAAAGGAGATACGTGGCCCATGATTGGCTTGTACGTTTTGCTGAAACTTGATTGTGTTATCTATGAGCGAAGAATTTCAAAATAACTCGGCACAAATTTTCACCGTGCTGAGATAGTGTGCCTCTTGAATGACCTTGATGTATGTCCTCACGATCAAGGTCACATACAGAGGTCAGATCTGAAACTATGTCAGATATAAATATTGTGTTGGCTTTACCTTTACTGTACAACGAATATATGGTTCTCATCGCAGTTAGAATTGTTGCTTTGGCGTGAAAGAGTTGCATGCTTGGAGAAATATATTTGTCTGGTAATCCAAACAGAATGAAACAGCTCTATTTAGATTAGTAGGACGTCAACCAGGGACGTTGTCTCCATAAATCAACATTCCTCTATGCTGGTTATTTCACTGAGAAGTTAGCTTTTGTCTTTTCTGTTCGAAGCAGAAACTTCAATGCGTCAAATGCTACAACGCCAAATCAAGCATCTCTTTATATCGGTCCTTCAGAAAGCTCCAAGAATAGCTGCACACGGATGGCTTATTCCATCGGTCCGTAACCAAGGAACAAATCAACAATACGGCCAATTTCTGGATCTGTGATTATTTGATAAGAAATTTCTCGTTCACTGTAAACAAAAAAATCAGTAAAATTTTCGTGAAGCATTGTTGGTCATATATTTGCTGCATCAACGATTGAAAATGTTTTTCTTCAAACTAGAATCCGTCATGCGGATAGATTCATTTTCTTTCCGTGTAAATAAGAAAACAGATATGAGCAGTTTCAAAACAATACTTTTGGCAAATTTTTTTCCTTGGTTTTCTCGTGTTTCTCTCGTGATACCATAGCAACACAATGTTCAAAAATACGTATATCATTTCATTCAGGGAGTTTGCTTATTAGAAATAATGGACCTTACATATCATCTTTAAGATTTCCACTGCTCCCATATCTTGCAGTTGGTAGTGAATCACTACTGTGTCATACATACTGCTTACTACCACGATATATTCGTCACTGATCGATCGTGATACATGTTAATAGATATATGATTTTGCTTCAGCAGTCAAAACGTCTCAGGCGATTATGTAAGCGTTGACACATTGCGTTTTTTCTCTACTTTCTTGTGCGATGTTGTTAACCAGAAGGATGTAAATCTTTTTCGACTTCTTTCAAAATTTGGGATCTGACGAATATGCAATTTGTTTTAGATTCGATGCGCGTTTCTTTTACATATCAGTGATCGCAGATTGCCACGAATAAAAAATGGATTCTGGATCAATGCTTAAGTTTGTCTTTGCCTCGTCAATTTGTTGAGCCAACTCTATGGCATGAAAAAATACTTTAAGAACAAATTGTGGACTGACTTTGGGCGATAATTCGATTAACTAGGCGTTTTTATTTATTCTGTTTACTTGAAAAACTATTGTTGTGTGGGTTTCCTTCCGTTTGTCATTCTTAACGTTAACTAGATGGTTTATAGTTTACAATTAATGTCGTCTTTAGTTTATTTCATATCATCAGAGACTAATATTATTTTCGAATTGCTAAAAATATTTTTTGCGTTTTACATATGCCCGTACAAATAAGCCACGCATGTTATATATAAATCCTAAATTGTAAATTGTATATATGGTTCTGGAAACGTTTGAAGAATTTCACGCTTACATCAGTAAAATATACAATTTCCTGAGTTTAGGGCTGAAGCATAGTGAAAGAAATATCATAAACGAGATATCTTTAAGTTTTCCTAATTCATAACTGGACGGAGACAATTAAATGGTTGAGAGGGTTTTAGGGGAGTAAATCGAATGCACGTATTAATCGTACTTGTGTGATGTGTATTATTTAATAAAGCTATATGTGAAGCGTCTTGATATGTGCAGCCGAGCAGTTAGAAATTGAGATAACACAAATTTAACCAAAATGCTACAGAGAAAAGAAGTTATAAAAAAAATTTATAAAGAAAAAAAGACCGTCCATGAGACAAAAGCCTTTTCCGACTGGAAGTATTCTTTCGTGTAAAAGTTACGCTCATACAAAGCGGATTTTGATACATGCATTTACTACAGACCAGTATACAGACTAGTATAAATAGCCTATTCTGCCAACTATGCTGGTTATGTTGTCAGCATTAGTAAGCAGCTCTTTGATGAGTCTATTTGAATAGATAGTTTAATATAATACTGCTGCAAAACTGAGATTGTCTAAACTAAGATACAATCGGTTCATGTTGGCCAATGTTAACTTGAAATATCGAAAGATTCGCCTTTCATCTCTAAAGAACTTTATTTATACATACACCTGACTGACTGCATACGAGTTGTCATCTCTGTTTACCATTCCGACTGAATGACAGCAAGTTTGATCAGATAATTGACTATCTTATATCAAACATACTACCTACAAGTTTATCTCTTTGAAGTTTATTCGTTTCTAGCTGATCAAGCATTATGATAGACGGTTAATTAAGTACAGGTATTCGATATAGTTTAGACTGTGTAAGCATATATGATTGTAATGATTATCGTGCTAAGAATGACTGGTCATTGGGCGTGGATCTAAAACAGTTGCATTCTTGGATAAAAGGCGAATTTTCTGTTAAAACAAAGTCATATTGAATTAATCTATTTTAATCGATAGAAATTAGTATCCCAATGGCAACGTTGTCTTCGTAAATCATCGTTCCATATGTCAGACTATTTAATATAATACTTCGCTGCATTTAAACAGTTAAAACAATTCCGTTAATTTTAAAAGGACGTTTTCCGCATGAGACACAAGCAGGTTATTCCAGAAGTCTTAGGAAATAATCACGCAGTTTTACAGTTTGGATAGTATTATTCCATGAAGATAAATGAAATATTCCGTAAAATTTAAAGGAATATTCCACAAAATTTATCCGCTACTGGTTTATTGGGGGTATATTTCGTTGGTGTCTAATGAGACGAAGGAAATTTTGTCATAGAATTTTTGTGTGGGTGTAAATATATTTCGTTTCCTTATCTCATGATGGAGTACTATCACAAAAGTACTACACTCTTCAAAAAAGAAACGCAAAACCAGAATATCAATGTAAATTTGATGGTATTCAAGGACGTGTAGATCAGCGGAAAACAAAGATACATGAATGAAATTTTGTG
>JAVFBZ010187490.1:4009-14830 GCA_032466195.1 Katharina tunicata
AAAATGGTCATTTCAGCCACAATTAGTACAATTTCATATGTACACTGAATATGAATGTGTACATATTTCACTAAGGATGTAAGGTTCAGTCTGAGTAGTTTTGTTCAAGATTTATTGAAGGAATTAGGTGATGAAGAGGAGATGCTTGTTGGTTTTCAAGACCATAGCTTTCCTCCATTTACTCTTTAAATATGTAGTATATCACAGACACACACTGAACGGGTATGCTACACCAAAGCACATATCGATGTATAATCAAGACCCAGGCCTATGGCCGGAGGGCCTGAAACAATAAAGACAGCCACAAATTTTATAATTTGATTGATTTGTTTTTAATGCTATTAAAATCTTTCTCATGCGCTAATCATGATGATATCATGAACAATCTCCAAGACATTGAAAATAAAACCTTGAGGTATGCTTTCATTCTTCACCATCTGAATGCCTCTAAAACAACTATGGTATAAATGTTTGTGTAATAGTTTTTCTCACCTGTGACAGGTAATTGTCCAGTTAACATGGCCTTCAACCTCTGGATCTCCTCTTGATATTCTCTCAGCAAAGCATCTTTAGGGTCTTCGTTGATCTTTGGTTTGTTCTTGATATTTTTCGCTCTGTTAGCATATCTTAGAGTACTTAAAGTTTCATCGTAATTATTGTCAGCTGGCGATAGACACGCCACCATTAAAGTTTTTGTGTTTCCTCCAAGTGAGTCCTGTAGAAGCCTGGTTAATTTGGAATCTCTGTACGGAATGTGTTTAGATTTACCATCAACCAAAGCTGAGATGACATTCCCTAGAGCTGATAAAGACAAGTTGATTTTTGTGGCCTCTTTCAGTCTATCTCCAGTTGCACCTGAATATTTAAAGAAGGGATATGGCTTTACCAAGTGTCCAAATAATAAATTAATGTATTTTCGTTTTTTGGGGATAACACTCTCTAATACTGAACAGATTCTAGTTCAGAAAATTTTGCAGGCTGAGACCCTTGCGAAATCGAACCCACGACCCTTAGAGTCAGTCACCGAGTCGCCAGTAGTAAATGCCGGCCACCTAAACAACTCAGCCATCCAACCTTCTACAAAAATAGAAGGCTATCTAGCTGTAGTCTAGATGGCAGACGTTCACTACCCCTCTGATAGGTAGTTGACACAGCTCCCAAAGCTGATTGCAATGACATTTTTTTGTGTGGCCGTTAACAGTATTTTCGTTTTTTTGGGATAACACTCTCTGATACTGAACAGATTCTAGTTCAGAAAAAAATGCAGGATGAGACAATTGCGGGAATTGTCCCACACAATATAAACTACTGTCAAAATATTAATTTAATCTGAGGAAAACAATAGACACAGTGTGGCTTTATCAAATGTCAAAATGATTTTTTTCATACAAGCAAGAAAAACAGTTCAGGGGCTCATTGACCATTATTACATTGTTGTATGTCATAAGATTATTTCTTTTTGACAACCTGGTCAGAGGAAACAAATTCAGGGAAAAATCTTACCCTCTTTATTGAAACAATATACAAATGTGTCAACCAGACTTATTTTAAATATTTGCATCCCTTTTTTTTTAATGTGCTTTTCTTTTAAATCTTCATGCTTAAAGTTCACCCAAATCACCTAAATACTGAGAAGATTGATTGGTGTTTAACACCACCTGAGAAAATGGAAGGGTAGTAGACTACTAGAAATCAACAAAGCACATCTGATACAAATGGTGATGCATCTACCATGCAATAGCTTATTATTAAATCAAACCTGTTTTAGCTTGTCGTTCACTGCCAGCCAAATCTACCAGATTTAATTTTCCAGCACGTATATGTTCCTCAGCTTCATCGTCTTGAGTTATCATTTCCAGATGAATGGAGAAGATGGAATGACTTCTGGAGGATTCAGTGTTCATGAGGGTGGAACCTGTGGCTCTGTTCTTCCAACCTTTCTCCATTACTCTCTCACATTCAGAGACATTGTGAACAGGTTGCATGGACAACCCTAAACAGCAAACACAGATTGGTTGATTGATTGATTGATTGACTGGTGATTAACTGCATGGTAAAGGATAATTCATTAATGGTTAACTCTGTTGTAAAGATAATGCTCTTCCAGTGCTAAGTATTATAGCATGAATTGTTTGTTTGATTGTGGTTTTAGGTCATACTTAAGGTTATTTCACTCAGATGACGATGTGCCAGTCTAATTGGTGGAGGAAACCACCCTAAACGAAGTCTCATTTTCATTTACAGGAGAGAAAGAAAAAAACAGGACACCAGTAATACCTGTTGACAAAAATGTATTTTTTTAATGCTGAAACATTTACTAGAATAGTATGCTACTCATCATAATACAATAAATAGTGTTCAATTTATCACAACCAAAAGGGTTTACAAACCTTGGACATAAACCCCTTTATCCGGGTGTTCTTTCAAGTCAAGTTTAGCTTTGGCATCTTTTCCCAATAAATCCCTGATTTCTTCATTGTAAATCTCACAATATGAAGCATGAACAAGAAACTTGGTCTGATCGGCCACAGATATTGTCTCAAAAATGTGATCAAATGCCCTGAAAAAAGCAAAGATACAATATTTATTCACAAGTACATTTAGATTTTTTTAAAAACGACGATTCATTAATCTCAGTATCGATATCATACAATATAATTCTTAAAATGCACAAAATAATGCTGAGAATACACAAACAGTCATATAATTGACGCCCTGTGGCTTAGGGCAGTAAGGGCAGTGTTCTGGGCATATTCATCCTGCCTTTGACCCCCCCTGGAGGAAGATTAATTGTCCAACAAAGCAAAATACTTCAGTCACATTTTAAAGTTGTGATACCTAGCAATGCCAATAAGTGTTGGAGTACACCTTCATAATATAAGTGACATACCCTTGAGTATGGCTCTAAACACCAACTGAACACAATTAACACATGATTTACTATTTCATGAAGATGGTATCAATTATATTAATCAAACTAAGAGTATTTATCTAGAAGTTGTTGTGAGTAAAATAGCATTGTGTTTTGCATTGTGTTTCTTGATCTGTTTTTCATCCATACAACATGACTACAGTGTTAGTTAAAGAAGTGGTACATGCACCACTGGAATATCATGACCAAGGATCCTAAACAATACTTTCTGTTTTTTATTTACAAAACTGCCCTGTGCTAGCTCCCCTATTAAGTACAGAACATCCCAGTGACTTTTTAAGAAGATCCCATCATCTGCCTGGAAATATGTTCATATTAACATGACCCAGCATGACAATTTTTTTGTTGAACATTTTTATTTTGGAAGGATGCAAAAATTTTCTTGAGAAGATCCTGGGTTTTATGGGAAGACAGATCCAGCGCAGTGCTGTACCACTCTATAGATGTACCTCACAATTTTGTGGGATAAAAAAAGGGCTTGAAAACTTGAAAGTTTAACTGCCTAGGCCACTAAAGGCATTACATGTAGGTTCGTTTATATCATGGTCTTACTCAGTCTTGTGTTTGGGAATAATAAATATCTGTGTCAAAACAATTAAATGCAAAATTTACAGGCATCAAGCGGCTAAAGCCATAAATAAGGGTGTAACCATACAGCCCTTGGCCTAGTGCAATTAAAATCCAGGATATTGATTATAGATATGCTATCATGCTTTCAAACTGTGAAACCTTCAAGTATGATTTATGATGTAATAATACCTTGGAATGACTCCTCTCTGAGTTGAAGGATCAGTAACACCCTGCATTGTGTAAGACTTTCCACACCCAGTCTGTCCATAAGCAAATATTGTCCCATTGTAACCTTCAGTAACACCCTACAAATAGAAATGAAATTACGTACTTTAACTGACCAATTACTTTCAACAGGAAAACAAACACACACACACACCAACTAAAAAATCCCACAAAATAAGGACATAAAACAAACTATTATCATTTTTTTCTGTAAAGTATCCCTTTAAAAAATGTGTAGCGTTGCTTTTTATATAAAGCTTATATGGGTTTATGCAAATTTGAATTTAAAAATTTAAGGATGTCACTATATGCTGTTTCTTAACAAGTCTGCTTCATATAAATATCTATCATTTTTATAAGAGGAACAATTTACAGAAGATTCTCGTAATAGACTAAAAAAATGCATTTATATACAATGTACTTTATCTCTTGGCTATACTTAATTGGAATGGTCACCTTGGTCCTAAACCAAAGCAAGCATGAATAAAGTTATTAAAACAACGATAACTCATCCGAATTGACTGTAATTTTTCCTATCTGTCTAGTTGTAAAAAAAATGTTTTGGATTTTTGCCCAGTAAAACCATTTTACAACCAATTTAATACTTTTGAATCTTGACAGGTAAACATCTAAATTACCTCAACCAGAGGATATCCAATATCATTGTATATCTGTTCAGTAGTTGAATCTAAGTAATATGCCCCGTCAAAAGTGAATGTTTTGGGTTCAGCTTTAGACTCTGATGGATTTTTTATTTGACAAAGGCCCCTTTTGGAATCCATGAACACAACTGGTTTACATTTCAGGTCTTTCTCTCTGGTATTCATAGGTCGACATCGGACAATAACTTTCACTGCCTCGGCTGTCATTTTGGTGTACTGAGAAGCTAGCCATGAGTGAAAAAGGATAAACAATTAATATCATATCAAAAACAAAAATGATAAGCAGAACTTCAGATCGTCAACTTTTCTGCTACAGTAGGCCTAAAAGCTTAATTATTATAAATTTCAGATATATCAATTTAATTGTCCAAAATCAACATTTAATATAAGAATTCATACTGCTTTTACAGAAGAAACTAAATATACCTGAATAATTTCATACTTAAAATGCTAAGGAAACATACAAGATTTCAATATTCTTATATGAAATATTAACCAACAGGTGCTCTTCAAGGCTTATACTTACAGGAATTGACTGTCAAATAGCTAAAGTGAATACATTTCGGAATGGCTTAAACACGACAAAATCATTTGTACACTTATAAATTGTTATGTAACAATAACATTACGTTCTCCTTTTACATACCGGTAACGATTCAAATAAAATGGACTTTTTAATCAATTGTGAAAATTTTAAAATAAATTGATCTCCATCCAACAGACATACTCACCTGTTCAGATATCACATGTAAATAAAAAAAGATTTCTTCCAACACCCGAGTTGTCAATCAATATCCATCTGTCTGCCCTATAATGGTATATTCCCTGTCTCAGGTCAACACGAGTATCAGCCTCTTGCTGCTATTTTTATCCGTTGTCTTGGAAACATGTAAACTGTCTATGGGTTCAATTTTACAGTTGAGCGTAAGAGGTTTCATTCAACATAACATGTTCAATAGGAACGAAATCTACATTATCTAAGGCTATTTAACAATCATGTCTCAATTCAAAACTCAGTTAATGATATTAACATATATGCGTTTCTTTTGACATTGCACTTTTAACAACAACATCATGCTGTTTTTCTCGCGGAAAATGTCCCACGTTGAATTGTGGGTAAAATATTTTACTGTAACTCGTACCTTTTTGCTTTCCTATCAAGGTATTTGTTTTTTTCTTTCGTTCAAATATTTCGTAACATTTTTTTTTCAATATGAAAATCATCAACTCAGAGAAACCACAAAAAATAATTGCAGCAAATAATATCACTTAAAATCTCAAAGCTGCGATGACAGTTCACATGTAGAGATCAAAATGGCGGACAAGAACGAGAAGCAAGAGAAAGAAGCTGTAGAAAAGAAGGAAGAGAAGAAGACCAATGGAGAGGAAAAGGAGCAAGATATGGTAAAACAAATAGCAGCTGATTTGCTCTGAACGTCTTTGTTTTTGTGAGCAAAATTTGACTTGAGAAATCAGCCTTCACTTATTTTGAGAAATTGTTATGCTTGAAAAGTGCACGGTCACCGGCTTTACTCATTATTAAGGACTCAATATTCGTTAGCTACAGAACTGTGCCATACTAAAACATTGTAATTCCTGCATCGTACAGGGAGATGCGGAGCACATATCTGGAACTTACAGTCTTATTCGATATTTATTATACATTTTCTTCAATTCTTTATCAAAATATTATATTTGAAGTAACTTATGAACTCGCATGAAAAGTACATGTAATTTCAAAACAAAAGCTGAGTGATAGAGGGAAATTTTCGAATTTGGACGCAATCTTGCTACCTTCCTTGACAAATAAAATTAGTTTTTACATGTTACTTATCTAATACGAAAGCTGCAAATTTTTTATTCATAAAATATATCTGATAGTTCAATTTACCAAACAATAGGAAACCACTTAATTGATGACTTAAGCATGACGTCAGCCACACACAACGAAAACAAGGCCCACTTGCTTGACAACCAGACTTGTGGGTGAAAACAATCACCATTTTCAATGTTATAGCATACACGGGACGTATCTTCTACCTGATATTATTCAAGATAAGCAGATTTATTCTGCAAGATGCTGCTCCAACTTTTATCATCGCACAAAGATGTCGTACAGATGTTAACATAAACTTGATCTCGAAGCTAAAAGAAGTTATTCAATATTAAACTTTGGTTTTATGATAATTGCTCCGGCAAAGATTTTGACATTTTGTTATAATTGAAGGCGAGCTTAATGAAATGAAACCCACAAGTGCTTTCCAAAACGGAACAATGTATCCCGTGATTAAGGGGATCAAATATTCAGTAACAAAAGATTTTAACATTGGTTATGTAGTCATGCTGTGTGATGTATACAAGCCTGTGCTGTGAGGCTTTCTCGGGTAACCTAAAAATCGGTCCTCTAAAATTTTTCTGGATAACCTAAAAATAGGTTATGCAAGATGGGAATTACTTTATTAGGATAACCTGTGTTTGTCCTAGGTTAACCTGTTTTTCGTTTTGCATCTTTTATAACTGTTTCGAGAGGAAAAACACTTCACAAAAGAATGTGATATACAGCGTACATGTGGAGATTCCTGCTTTGATAATTCATAGAAAATACCAGGAAACTTTTTTTGAAGACTGGTTTATTTTTAGGGACATCCAGACATTTATGCAAAATATTAGGCCTACTTCTGTTCATTTTCACCCACAATAATACTGACTTAGTGTCATCAAAGATGTGAGTGAAAAAATCTTAGGCATGTTGTTGAGATTTATTAAATTATTTTTTTAATTGGTGTTTAACGTTGGGCATGGTGTTATATAGACACCAAGTAAATAAATAAATAAGCAAGTAATTTATCATTGCATAGAGATTAGAATAAAAAAAATGAGAGTGATCTGTACCAGACAGCCTCTTATGTCTTGTATAGCGCACAGTGAATGTTTAAGCAATTGAAAGACACAGGTACTTTTGAGAGTTGATCAGTTGTTACACCTTAGGTAGCAGTATGCCTGCAAATGCAATGACATTTTTTTAAAACTTTGGAGTTCTTCAAATCCAACAGTTCAAAACAAACACACAATGAAGTTTCTGTAAAAAATATAAGTGCATATCTCAGTTGCACAGTTTACAGGATGATTCCTAATCATGTTGATACCGTAGAATCTCTCTTTTTACTTATGGCTTGCAATATAAAGTTGAAACATTCTGAAATTCGATCAAAAATTACGGTCACAAAAATTGGACCCCTGTATGATGTGAAGGTGCTGATCGCGGTAAAACATTGCAAATAAATTTTAGTCTTTCTGAGGATTGACGACTCTAAAAACATTAACCACTGAATTGGTACGTTTGGGAATATCTATTTTGAACAATGCGACAGGTAAGTTTCAGACGAATGCTTCAACGATTTGGGGAGACCTATAAAGCGGTCGTCCTAAAATGAGTTTGGACGAACACGTTCGACTGTCCGTCCTAACAGCACAGGCCTGTGTATAGGCTTCGTTGTTATCCACGTTCGGCCTCCAAGTCACATTTAAGGATCGGATAACCAGCAGCTTAAACATACATTTTGGGCCAACTGGATTACACAAGGGGTATTCCAGACGTTAGTCCACTCACAATTCATGCTATAAACACAACCGACTGCTATCAATACGCTTTATTAGGCATATAAAATGACTATTGATTTATGGGGATTAAATAAGTATATTTATATCGGATCCGCAAGAGCTAAGACACACAGTTTTGGACACCTGAAGTTCTGAACACACAAGCAGTCTTCCAGAAGTTAAATTCACACAAAAAGTCATACTTTGTACAAAAACAACCGATTTATCCATGAAATTGCTGATCAAAACTTCAGCTCTCCATGTTAAAGTATACATAACCCAGCAGTTGTTTTCACCCACAGACCGCGTTGCTAAGGCGGCCATGACCACGTGACTATCAGGTGCCCGGATGTCTAAATTCATCAATTGGACAAGTTAAAACCAATAAGTGCCAAAACTTAAAATTACAAATATTACTGTTCTGTATCGTTATATATGGATTACGTAGTAGACTAATAACGATACAGATCTCTGCATCTAATGCCCAGGTGCTCTCTTACAAGTGGTCTTATTAAAAAAATGTTAGAAATTAAACGGAAATCTTTTTCTGATGATTTAGCACAATAACTGTAGATGTATTGTGCCGATCAACCTTATTTGCGGAATCTTGACCCCACTTTTACTATAAGCGCGATGTGTAACACCACCATGAAACCTTATTTTAAATTATCAGTTTGTATTTTTTA
The DNA here is from genome assembly GCA_032466195.1 of Katharina tunicata. NCBI lineage: Eukaryota > Metazoa > Mollusca > Polyplacophora > Chitonida > Mopaliidae > Katharina > Katharina tunicata. Next base: position 12,685 of record JAVFBZ010187490.1, read on the forward strand.
TTTTTTTTAATTTGTTCATTTTATATCGATGAAATTGTCAAAACCAATTGTGTGTATATTGTTATTTGTTTCAGTCTGATGAAGACAAGCAGCTACAAGAAGAGTTGAATATGTTAGTGGAGAGACTTACAGTAAGTGTGCTGAAATATATTAAAACAATTTACAATTTTATCCAACTGATTCAAACGAGTAACAAAAAAAATGTTTTTGTTTTGTTTTGTCAAACATTGTCCCTCGCCTTCCTCTTCTACTGTACATGGTCGCAGTTGGGAAGAGCTTAGGGAATTACTTGACATCTTATGACTACAGCTGCACTAAATGAGTTAAAGCGCTTATAAATATATACACTAAATAAATTTAATAAAAATTTTCTAAATTTTTTCATTTTGTTCTATGTTCAGGAGCCAGATGAAAAGTTGTATCGCCCTTCTCTGGAGAGTCTCCGCACACTCATCAGGGCATCCACTACGTCAATGACATCTGTACCAAAACCTCTGAAGTTCTTAAGGCCACATTATGATACACTCAAAGAAGTGTATGAGAAGATTAAAGAGGATGAAACTAAGGTAATTATGATTTATTTTTCAGAATTCATCGACTCCTTCACTCCTAACATATTAGAGTTGGTGATTTACATAAGTTTTCTTGCTTTTTGGGTATAATTCCAGGCAATTTTAGTTTTGAATTCCAACTTTAAATTTCCATTCCTCCCTGGATTGTCAATGAAAGTCAATTTTGAAATATACTAGAAGCTGGTGATTTAAGGATTCTTGAACTAAGAAATCAAACCTTTAATATGTACTGGTAATATTTGATATAGGAAATCTATAATGTGGTATTTTATTAGGACTTACCGTATACATTTTTCCTATGAAAGCTACTGTTCAATTTGTCATGAAATTGTGACACTTTCTTTCTTCTCAGAGATTCAGTGCTGACATAGTGTCTGTCCTCGGTATGACCTTGAGTGATTCCAGAGAAAGTTTGAAGTACCGCTTGTTGGGTTCAAAAGAGACAATTGGGTCATGGGGACATGAATATGTTCGGTAAGCTACTATTGTTTCTTCACTTTACCTTAATTCTAATTTTAAATATAGAATGCATTATCTTTTAGTGATTATATTTGAATATATTTAAAGTGGGGGCAAGGCGTAATAGCATTGTGCTTTTGACCGCTAAATCCTCCTTCAAAACTTGCCTTTGTTTTGTATTGCAGACATTTAGCAGGCGAAGTAGCGGAGGAATGGCAGAACACAAAGGAAAGTGACACTGATATGAGGAATAAGTTATTAAAGATGTCTGAAGAGATTGTTCCTTACCATATGGAACACAATGCTGAGGCCGAGGCATGTGATCTGCTTATGGAAATAGAGCGGTTAGATTTACTACAGAAATATGTGGATGAAAATGCGTACCCTAGAGTCTGTCTTTATCTTACAAGGTAAATCACTACAAGATGCTTTGAGAAATAATTTTCAGTTTGTTAAAAATTTTGCCATAAAATAATGAAAATCTTTACCTGTATTTCTTTACGTGTTCTCTGTGTATCTTCATCGTCCAAGGTTCTGTCTCCCTTGTTGAATTCTGTCTGATATGGATGTACGAGCTGTCTCGGTCCCTACACAATTGTCTTGCAATATTATAATATTGTTTGATAATGGAGTCAGGGTTGAGGGTTAGGCATTTGCGGGGTGGGGGGACGTTGTGGTCTCGAGAGAAAGTTCCGCGATATAATTATATATTGTTACACTAAATGTTTACTTTAAAAGTTTTTTTTTAATTTTATTTGTATTTAGATTGGTGGGGAGATTTATTGAACTGTTTTTCTTATAAACCAGACTCTTTTAAATTATCCCTTTATATAATACGTATATGAAGTTGAAGTCTTAACTGTTACACTGCGGCGAACCGCTATAACGGCCCGCGTCTATGCACTCGAGAACTGCGGCGAGCCGCTATAGTGGCCCAGCTGTTTCTGTTTGAGAAATGCGGCGAGCCACTTTAGTGGCTTTGCAGACATCGCCTAACAAAGGCCTCTTGATTGGTTGAATGTCGATCTTTTCACTTATATTTTCAACGAATAAAAGCCACAGATGCATGGTATCGTAGTTTTGATTGGTTGTAGTATGCCACGTCACCTAAATTC
>JAVFBZ010187501.1:2048-14829 GCA_032466195.1 Katharina tunicata
ATTTTTTATAATATTTAGCCTTGTACCAAAGATCGAAAATCCTACAACATAAAAGGTGTTGAATGATTTGTCCTTTTTTTTTCTTTTTTGGTAGGAAATCCAAAATCCATTTATTTACTAAAGTAAAATAGTGGACCACAAATTTTATGGAAAGCGTTTAATACATGAATACAGAATATTTATTTAGATTAAATGGATCATCTAATGGTTCGATAGACTGGAGAACTGTTTAACAATAATCATAAACCTGAATTAGGGCTGATATACACAGAATTTCAAATATAGATGCTGACAAACCCATAAACAATCCATTTATTACAAACGTCTGGATGAAGGTACACATAATACACGAAGGGACACAACCCCATGTGAAATTTGTAGATATCTGAATTAACTCCCCTTAATAAAAGTTAGCTGTCCTTGAATAGCGAAACCATGTTATGAAAAAAATTATCTTTTTATTTTTAGAACTACGGAAGCCAGTTAGTGCCACGGACAATGTTAATTTTCAAACAAAATCCTTGTTAATACGAGATGTTATTCTCGTAATTACGAGATATTATTCTAGTAATTACGATAATATTCTCGTAATTACGAGATATTATTCTAGTAATTACGATAATATTCTCGTAAATACGAGATTTTATTCTCGTAAAACTATGTGTCTCCGTCTTCACACAAAAAGCTCCTACCCTGTTCAGGGTATAGAAAACTTCTAGGATATCTAACACTTCCAAACGAGTTTATTATTTTTTTCTATGTTAAGCATGTTAACTGAATAACGCCACTCTAAACGAGGCAAACTTTTGGACCATATAAGATTTACTCGAGAGATACTCAAGAAAAGAAACTGTCAATATAATATACGTGCTATCTGGTGGTTCAGAGGAACAGCAACTGATCGAACTGGCCTCAAAACTAACTAGTTATGGGGTCTAAGCGTCTAAGGGAGACTATCCAATTTAAGACCAATCTGCAAAACCTCGCGTGATGTCTTATTAGTTGGCTGTCGTCACTAAGCTTGGCCGTGATAGGTGAATGAATATGTCTGAAAATCTTATATTTTGTTCGCCGGAAACCTATTTACTGCCGTATGCACAATAAACACATAAGCACACATGGGATAATCAAGCGAATTTGGCTTTAGAGGCAACAAGTTTAGTCTAGGAGTAAAGTACATGTATGTTCTGAATCTAAAACAAACGTAAACTCTGGAATCTGTCTACAAAGGCAGTTTTACCCACAGGCTGTGAGAAAGTTCCGGCCAAAATAGCGATGATTGTCCGAGATGATGTGCGCTGTATATTACCTTACTTCAGAGAGCTTTAAGACACATCAGCAAATCTTGGTTATTGCCGTCCAGCATATTTTTGAAATGAAAATATATGCATTATTATTGCACGTTACTTTACGCAATGTTTTCTTCATGATGTAACAAAGTTGAGACTGTTTTATTTTTTGAGTACCCCGGTCCAGAATGTTATGACTTACATGTAAAAGTACTCGGACTGAAAGCCCTTTGCGTTTTAAGTCTGTGGTCTGCTGAACGCAGAATCACATTATTTGAAGATTGGGTTTTCCCTGTGGACGGTCCACTGTTTTCAAGATTACATTGTTCTGTGTGAACTTGTCTCCCCAAGCCAGTTGTATTGTCAGTGTTGAAAAATTATCTCCCTTTGGAGATAAAATCTTCTGGAATAAATCAAGAATGCAAATTTAATACAGCAATGTTAAATCAATTTTCAACTGTGGAATAACTGTTACAAAACCCGATGATTTGACGATTTTCATAAATTGCAAATTATCTTTTTAAAATGAACTTTAAATTTCCTGACCTAACACTAGCAAGTTTTCAATCGTTTGTATTTTTTTAAATGAATATAATAAAAATGTAGAAACGTAGTCCCCGGTGTGCAGTAGTAATTATAATTGGTGTAATATCATCGAAAAGCATTGTGAAATCAGGGGAAGCAGGATGTTTGTACAGATGCTCTGAATTTATTTATTTATTCGATTACAGTTAAACAGAGTTTCCCTTATCTGGCGACTTTGCTGTAGAGAAACTCGGGAAGAAACCCTCGTATAAAACATCGTCCGATTTCTGAATCTATCAGAAAACGTACCATATATACCTAAAGTCAACAGGGGTTTCGAACATATACCAGATACAGTCCAAAGCTCAACCAGTGGAACCACTGCACGCAGAATAATTGACTTTTTTTCACAGCCCTGTGCCATGCAGGAAGTATGTTTCCAGATTACATTTATGTGGAAAATTATCTTTCCAACTGAACCAACCCATATGATTTCATAGTTTTTGGTTGTCACTGCCGCCTTTTAATGTTGGAATACACAGCTTCCATACAAGTGAAATGTCCTTGAACACCAATCAATCAATCAGTGAGCCCTGAACCGCAAATGATACGAAAGTCAATTAATCCTTTGCAGTTGAAAGAGTGGGGGAAATCGACCAAGTGTATTAACGAATTGATCCCTAAACCATTTGATGTGATTTCCCCGATAAACAATCAGGATAAATCATTATGAGGCTGGTCTAACAGAAAATGAACTTTAAAGAGTGTTTTCAAACGACCTATCACAAGAAAGGGAATAATGTGAATAATATCCTTTTTGTACTAGTTGATATATGTCTTAGGCTAACGAGGTACGAATTTTAAGTTGTGCGAATGTTAAGGCTGTGCAGAAGAAATGGTTCTGTTTCTTCACGTGTGATTTATGATCCGATAAGTGAAAAGTCTAAAACTAAACTACGACGTTTGGAAATTGTAAGGTGTTTCAAAGTACAAATCGTGTGAAATTCGAAGATAATCAATACAGACAGAATTGAACATAACATCCAAAGTTGTAGAGCTTCTTTAAAAATATGTGCCGATGCTGATATTATAATTTGTAGCTGTCCTTTTTGAGCAGGTGTAGTCCTGCTGGTGTCCATATATTTATATGTAGGATAATCGCCCATTACCTGGCGGAGAAAACCCGAGAAATAGCATGAATGACATAAACTCATTGGTGCCCATGGCTCGCATATAATACTCTCACTGATATACGTGAAGCGTGCACTACTTCCCCGCACTACATTTACATACGTGCCTACATAAAGTAGATCAAACACAACACATTGTGCATTATTTATATCAAGAACAATGCATGAATGGATGGAATGTTCTGGGAACAATACAGCTCTCGTGGACACCACGGAACTATCGTTAAAAGTATAATCTATGTTATAAACATAGACCAGTCTCTAAACAAATAACATGAATTATTGAAAGTAACGAGTCATATTTAGCTTCACTTATACAAATATAACTTGATTTCCGTCTATACACTGGCCCTAAAACATACACAAGCATGAATTATTGAAAACAGAGATTTTTGTAATAACAACTGGCTAAGAAATTTCTGATTAAAAACTAATTAAAACCGACATATCATCTAAGGATCTATAAATAATTTGCAAATGCAGGTACATTTCCATAACTATTTATTTTTACTTGTTATCTACAGATACGCGACCGCACCACCATGCATTACCTTTGTCCGTTGATGATATATGCACTTCTGGTTACGGAACATCAGTCTCTGTATTGGACTGGATGTGCCTGATCGTTTGGGGATGGAGCTGGACGCAGGGAATCGGCGCGCTAGAGAGGAAATGACCAACCGTTCTGAAGATCAACTGGCTCGTGCGGATTTCCCTCTGTACTTGATAAACAGCTAACACTTAAACATTTGTAGGTTGTTGTGTGAAAAATACGTGATTGGTCTTGATTTGTGATTCGCTTTAACACTTAAACTTCCACTGAGTGAAAGCCTTTATAACAACCCATCAGGTGTTAGGAATGAGAATTCCGAGTTAGTCTGACCAGATGCATATACTGCGATGTCAATACTTTAGACCTATAATGTGACGCTTTGGTTGGTCAAGACAAGACAATTTAAATGGCAAACTTGTTAAACGTCCGTCTCTAAATGGTTTCTCTTCACGATGGATACTCTTCTGCAACCGAGCAGATATACCCACTTACATACAGTTCCCCTTTGTTTACATATCTGTCTTCTCCTTTATCTTAACCTTTATATGACTACATTTAAATAATTATATCTATTGTTCACTTTATGTGCTTAGTATTTCTGCGAATGACTTTTAATAGCTCTACATCTGTACAAAGATTTTAAATTTCTTAACCCATTGGCTTTTGTTTATATTACAATTAATGAATTTGAACAATGGTTATTATATGCCTATATATACCTTCCCTTAAACTTGTTCAAATGCTTGAACACGATGTCTGTACGGTCACTGAAACGTTGTGCCAAAATATACCAGAGGTGGCAATCCATTTGTCTTGTCCTCTTATGTGTTATCTGTGTATTGCATACAAAATGTGAATTTGTGGCTAGTGTGTGTTAACGGTTATTTTCACTCTACGACAAAGAATACCTAATAGGAAATGTTACATGAATAATGATTAGCATGTGACAGAAGTACTAATAGATCAGCCAACAGAGGCTAAACATATTCAAGAAACACACACACAATACAAATCTGCAGCTCAAAGACCTTGCTGTGAATCAGTCAAAAGGAATTCACGTGTGTCGAGATGATAAAAATTCACGTTTATTTGATAAGCTTACGAGAAAAAAAAGGACAGAACATCTGCCAAAAAGCAAGCAACAATGGAATAAAACTGAAAGATATTAGATTCCTGGAAGGATACCTTAACAACTGCAACTTTCAGTATTAATTAAGAAAACAATTTGTTTGGGTTAAGGAAGTGAGAAGCATGTGGAAGTAAATAATTACTTGAATGGGTGGAATGTTAATTAATGAATCGTTTGGGAACAATACAGCTATCCTGGTCTCCACTAACTGAAAGTTATATCCATAACTATTTACTTTCTGATTTCAAAACTAACTATGTTTGCAAATTGTCTTTAAGTCTGAAACTGCTTGGTCTGAAATTGGTCCAACAACAAGAAAACAGCCAACTCAAATTATTAATGATAAAAGGCTTTGTTGTACATACATGTATTAGGACCTGCCCTCTTTACGTTGAACTAGAACTATAGCAGGGATTTCATCTGGCTCGCACAAGCCATCTGATATCATTTACTTTAACGTAACTGTTTTAATGTACGAATAAACTTGTTAAAATAGAGGCAATCAGAATTTGCTGAAAACCCCTTATTTTTTTTATTCGTATTTGACTTTATATAGCTTAATTTGCCCGACGACGACCGCATGGTTTGCTGCAATTTAAGAATATCACTGCATAAAGTGGTGCTTTGTAATGACAAAGCCGGTTATATACACCAGAGAAGGTTTTAATCAAATAATTTACAGATAGGTGTAAACTTTACATAATGGGTCAATGGTCAATTATGTAGAAATATGTTTAACCGCATGTAGTAAAGAAATCTATCATTCATTGAATGACAATCACTGGGAATATGTTACTGTTAGCAGAGGGATGGTTCAATAAACAGCAGAGAAATATAAAATGAACAGTTTTAGTATCGATACAACGTTGTGTGCTAGTAACGTTGGGATGTGTAATTCCATTGCTGACAAGGGGTTTAATTCTGCTGAACTCGATTTCCACTTAAGATTGATTTCAGAAAATAGCCAATTATCCCAAGGGATGTAATTATTTGACACTGGCAATACAACTGCTGTGAAGATAAGATTATTGACAACAGTGCACTCGTGAAAAGAACAGTCGATCCTCAGGGAAGACACTATCGTCGAAAGGTGATTATGTATTCGTAAATCGAAAGGATTTTCTACTTAAACTATGCAGCTGTAATCAATGCTTCAAACGTGATTTAAATATCATGAAATTCTACCTCCATGGCTACAGCTTAAAGCTGGTTTGTAAGACAATGATGGAAATCCGATTTATGATCACTTTGAAACAGGTTTCTTCTTATTCCAGATGTGCTATAAAAAAAAACTACATGTCAACTGTTGGAAAGTGAACCAGAATGCATAGATGTAGCCAGTCATCCAAATCTACTTAAAATAAAATTCAAATTAATGTTTTACACACTAATTGTTTGGGAATAGGAAGGTTGACAGTGATGTGCATCTGTGTTATCTTGTATAAGAATGCGAATCTGTGGCTGAGATGTGTTAAGAGTTACTTTCACACTGTAGAGCGACAAGGAATACTAAACAGGGTAAGTCATAAGATTAATGATCAGCATGTGACATAAATGCTAATGAATCAGACGAACAGAGCTTTAAAACAACACGCACGCATACAAATCTGCAGACACAAAGGCCTTAGTGTGAATCGCTGTAAAGGAATTCACACGTGTTCAAGAAGACAAAACCTCGCATTTGTTTCAAGATTAATGCCAAAAACTAAAGGACAACAAGTGCGAAAAAGCAAACGATAATACATTGCAGCAACAAAGGCAACAATCCAAAAACAATTTGTATAAGATTGAAAGACTTTTTACATAGGAAAGATTGAGAAGACGTGATTTGAACTTCATTGTGCCTAATGTTATGTCCGTGATTTATACTAAATCAACCTGTAGCCAGAATTGCTAAAAGTTCAATTCACACTGTTACGACAAGAACACTTGATATGAAATGTTGTACGAGTAAACAGCGTTATGTGGACCAGTCAACACACCGATGAAATGCATTTATAAATACAAAAGAAAAATTGGTAACATGGAATACCACCATGTGAATCACTGGAATGGAATTCGCACGTGTTCAAGTTAGCATACTGAGCATTACCCAGCGCCAGTAATTTGCACATAATAACTGCCAAAATGTAAACAAAAAAACATTATAGCTACAACATGAAAAAAAAATCAAACACCATGTGGAAGATGATGTCTTCAGTAAGTGTATAAACCTCAATGAATGTCTGTCAGTGTTAATTAAGAAAACTATATATATATGGTAGGGTGATGTAGTTCATTACCATGTTGATAACTTTTGTACTATGGTAAAAAGAGCTTTTGACCAAAAACATTACCTTCCACACGGTGTATAGAACCAGATTTAAATATGTAGACTGGAGATGCAAAGAATCCATAATTATGTTTTACCCCAGTAAACAAGCCTAATGAACGAGAAAAATCAGTTTACGTGACAAATCTTGACAAGTAACAGCTAGTATTGGGTATGGAATGTCCACAAAAACATGATCAGGATTTAAATCGAAGATTATTATTACAGTCACATACATAGATGTTGACAGAGAATTTTAAAGATCTGCTATTTAAAAACGTAAATGCACCAACGAATTCCTGTGAGGTAGGAATAGACATGATTTCTTGTACATACACTACTTTTTACATTCTCCACAATTACGGCTTGTGTTAAATGACAAAACAAAGGCACCCAAGAACAAGACGGAATAACTAATGGTGCTGGTAACATCATGGTGAAAACAACGGTATTTGACAATCTATGTTTTACATCTTAATAATGGTGAAAAAAGCAGCTACCAAAAAAACTACACGTTTTAAAATCTGTCTCAATGAATGAGCAGTTACTGCAAAGCGCCCCATCTTCACTTGTGTCTCAGTTTTTCGGAACTAGGTGGCTACCACCATGAATATATTGTCACATCCATCAACTGTCGTGCAGTGTGTTTGTCACAACTATTCATTTTACTTTAAGTGACACAGCGTTGAAACAAAACAGTGTATTCAGGTCAAATTTCTGTGTTACAAAAGTTAGTTATTCACTTCATTCATTTGCATAGGAAAATCCTGAAATTTATTCAGACCTTAAGTGCGGCGAACTTGTTTAGAGGTCAACGAGGGCGTACAGGAAATGAGAGGTCATCAAGATCAAATTGGAATCGACAACAAATCAATTTCAGATTATCATTATGTAGACTTATTTATGACAAAACAACCTGTGGTAAATGTCCAAAATGTTCATGTTTTTATTTCTGAATTATACAAATGGAAAGATTAGGTAGCACTGCTGCTTTTGCATAAACCTTGAAATTCCAAACCATGGACACTGAATTCATAAATCCATTTGCGAAAATACTCCTAGATGCGCATACTACTTTAAATCGCATTGTTAGGAGGTTTACCTGTGGAAATATACTAATCTAAAAATCCATCCAATTTCCTTCTACTTAAGTGTACTACAGAACACTCACTGTTCGCCGTCCAATCCTTGACAGCTTAACTAAAGGACAATTCCGCCAACCCAGTAACCAATGAGATAATGTTGAGCTGTCCTTCAATACATCATAATTACCCATTCCCCCTTCCACAAACATTCCAATCCTTTATTCCAATCTATCAGTGAGTTATTGTTTAATATTAAATTGTGACGCATTCTGTTATGATAATTTTTTTATCACAATTTAAGAAAGCCAGCTAGCTGAGTGATCTAGGTGCTTTACTGCTGGTAAATCGATGCCTGGCTCCAAGTGGTGGGTTGATTCTTTTAATGGGTTTAACCTGTCAATTTTGTCAAACTAGAATCTAGATGTTTAATCTAAGAGTTGTATGCCCTCAAATACGAAAATAATGCTAATACTAATTCTGTAAACGACACAAAAATATTTTAGTGTGTTACAATGTAGACTGGAAGTATTTGATCTATTAACTGTATATTTTGAACGTCAACATCAGCAAAGTAATAGTATATGTTAAATGATGATAGAACTTAGAAACAAAGAAGGACCATCATGATATACACATAAATAAGGCTAAGATCAAAGATTGATGGTTTTTTCTTGGCAATTTATGTCGTTCTGAAGTTGACTTAGTAATACAGCGATGCTAGTAACGTAATGTATTAATGTTGAATGAAGCTACACTCACTGCCACTAGCCAAGGGTAAATCTCCGACTGGCACTTTTTAATGTATCCCATTGCAGACATAAGTGCAAGATTTTTTTTATTGTTAATTAAATATTTTCTCAGGGTATTTCACTTATCTGACAAGTTTGCGTTTTTGTTGTATAGTGGAAAACCGCAAAGAAACCTCTTAACCACCGCCATGCCATCTCTGCAGTCAACGGAAACCTTTCTTTTAAACCTATAAGTTCGATAAGGGAATTCGAATCCGAATTCGTATACCCAACCAACCAGAGGGTGTAACTTATAGTATATTATAGTATATATGCTGAATATTATAACTTCCTCCAGATCACCCACTCTCTCTACCTGTATCGTCACGCAACTAACTTTTCAGCGAATTGTTGCGCTATTAAACCCTTGTTCTTCCGTTTATCACAGGTGGTCAATTCTTGAATACGTTTTTGAATTATTCTACATATAATAATAATTAACTATAAGTCAGATAGTCCTATTTCTTGTTAATTTTCCCATAAATGCAAAACAAAACATATCATGGTAAAGAATATATTTTGTGTTGATTTGCAAATGGCCATCATTAGTAATAAACGTACTGTAACGGCAAGCTGTTTTTAAATTAAAGTTATCAAACCACATGGACGGTAAGGAATATAAACGTACAAGTACTTATTAAAAACTGTAGAATCACTGGCACTGGCATTTGATTCAAAATATATGCCCGTCTCAATTGCAGTAAATATTTAATGCACTTCATGCAAATAATTTCTAGAAAGATAATTAATGCTGTTGTCAATTATGATCTGGGCACATTTCATAGAGTCATAAATATAATAGTTATAAAACAGATCTACCTAGCTATATTGGAGCTTGTTGTGCCCTTGTAATGCCTGAGTTAAGGGACACCAAGAAGCTGATTGGTTTATGGTTTCCCGTTTATCTGTATTTTCATTCGACCTTTAACGTCAAGCAAACAACCGTGAAGCAATACCGGAAGTACATGGGGCGAAGAAGACATATCAACTTTTGGGAAACACTTTCGTGATAAGAGAAAGTCAAACAATCAATTCAATAAAAGTTATGTAATAGGCATTTTGTTAAACTGCATGTTATAAAGATGTAATCAAAAGTTAAACACGTGGACAGTGTACGGAAATACTTAACTGGCTCACGTGAATGTGTCCTTGACTTTGTAGCAATAAGCACAATAGAGTAAGGCGTCAATGTTCAATTATTTCAAAGAAAGAGACAGGTTTGATTTCGGAGCAATGTTTCTGCTTATCATAAAGACGTGTTCAGTATAACGATCAAAATCTACAGCCCAACCCCCCACGCCGATTGCAATGAGATGAAGTTCAATCGGCCGAAACTAAATGCTGCCGACTAATTACGTGAACTTGTTATCTACGGATGCCCGCACACACCACAATTAACTGATTATTTCTACTCGATGAGGTATGTACATGTTGATCCAGATCACCAGACACTGCATGTGTCACCTCGCTGTAAATGAAGCTGGACACAGGGTATCGATGTTAGAGAGGAAATGACCAACTGAGCCGACGATCAACTGTCCAGTGTGGATTTCCTTCGTCAATCGATATATGGCTATCACTTTCACATTGATCCATGGCAGTTAGATTGCTCTGGTGAAAAATACGTGATTCGTCTGGAATTAGTTATCCGCTGTAAGGAAATAAACCTCTACTGTGTGAAAGTCTTGTAATAATCCGTCGGTTCTAAGGTTTGAGGAACTCTAGCCATTCTGACCAGTACGGATCTTGAAATGTCTGCAGCGGTTTGGTTGGAAACGAGTAGTTAATTTACAAGTATTGCTTCGACAATTTAAAAAATAATTGGATGTAAAATTTCTTCATGTTCCTTTCGTTTCATTTGCATGTGATTTTTTTACGGACGTCAAATGCGATAGGAAAGGGTAGTCAGGGATTTCGAAAACCAGGAGACAAAGACGTCGGCTTATTAATTTAATTCAATCATGTTCGAGGTCGCTTTCTTAATAGTTAAACCTCATGCCATGTACACTTTCGGAAACCGACTGGAAATTTGTGAGTTGCTGCATGTGATATTCTAAACCTTGGCCATAGCAGAGAATGATTGACTAAGCCTTGTTATCATCTACAAATAATCGGTAATTTAAAGTTTTATTTTATTGATTGTATTTGTTTCCTAGAATACGAAAAAAACACGTTTGTATAATTACATTTAACAAGATCTAAAAGCTTGAAAGTTTGAAATATTTCACAGTAACAGATCGGTGTAAATTCGCTGTAAACTTTTGTATTGCCACAGATCTCTGGCCAAGACTGAAATGTACCTATTGTAAATAATATAGTGGCAAATATAAAAGAAAAAGTGTATTGCTTTATTTTTTCTAGAGACAGTGTGATGCGAATCGTATGGATAGGGATGTTAGCAATCTTTTTCCTGGTTGCTATTGAACTGCATCACTCATTATGGAATTCTTGGTAAAAGTAAGGACATGTAATATTAAAATGGGTCAGAATAAATGTACATAGAGCAGATAGATTGGAATGTTGGTAAAGGAACAATAAAGTTAAATGCTCACCACTACTAAATAACTGTCGGCTCCCCCGATCAGCACATTGGCAAGAAATTTGCCAACTTTGGGTTAATTTATTTAACCTGGAACGTGTTCATGTCCGCTGCGTCTGAATAAGGGACATAACTCTAGTGGTCGTGACAGCCAATTGCCCAACAATGTCATCAAAGAGGCGATAAAAGCGTTGTGTGTTCTTTAGCTCCGTGTACAGGTGAATGGTTGGTCTATCTCGTGTAGTAGACCAGTCCATAATAAATCTATATTTATTTAGCCAATGCTATAGTGAGTCGAGATCCCACTCAGCTCTTTGTGCGGCTTCTTTTTAGTTCAATTGGGGCCAAAAGAAAAAAGGAGAATACCATCTTCCTTAACCAGACGCGTGGCACCAAAATACCTTTTTATATTGGTACCTTAAATAACATGCAACTAAATTTTAAATAACAATACTAGTCGGTCTCTCTGACCAATCTTTTGCGATGTACAATTGCGGAGAAATACTTTTAAACATTTAAACCTCGTTCATATGCTATAGTACAGTTCATCAACGTTATATAGTTTTAACATATTATTCTGAGAAACACTTTCACCTGTTTTCGTATAATAAGTATTTATATTAAATTAAAATTGCAATTACACAAGGGTTATGTTGAAACAACTGTGAAAAATGAAAGGTCTGATATATCTTGATCCTCTAGATTGATTGTTACCAGAAGACGTTAATTAACGAACCATATTTGTGCTGGATGATATCTCACCATAGATTTACTCGATGTTAGCCCTTAATTATTTATACCATATTCTCTAATAGAGAATAATGTGCATGCATCTAGCATAGGTCAAACTTAGATCCTTACAGTGACGAGTCTCCACCACGGGAGCTTTCACGCGGCGGAAAACAAAACTGTCTTACCTGATATTGTATTTATTTCATAAATGGAGAGACAGAAATGTTCATTGGGGATTAGCTTACACATGGAAGTAGCCTAGATAAAATAGATACACGTTATCCCCCCAGAGAAGTGTAGAATTGACATATGGTCAAACATGTCGTAATTCTTTTTAAATTAAAGTATCGCATAACGTATCAATATGGAGCCTGTAAATGGGTTTATATCCGTTGGTCATCCTGGAATTAAACAATAAACAATTCGTATTTTAAATCGGATATGCACTGAAACTCGATTGAGTGAATCTTTGGTAAGTCGTGAGTTCTTTGTTCTTGCAATAGACAGGTAACGATTAACCATACATACATGTCAATAAGAAGTGACCAGCTTTCATAGGAAATACTGCACTCGCCCAATGTAGCCAATAGACACGTCTCTATTGATATCCTGCTAATTCCCCAGACTTTTATATATTGCT
>JAVFBZ010187523.1:0-14082 GCA_032466195.1 Katharina tunicata
ATCTAGAATATGAGATAATTTCTCGGCTTTAATTAGTCGATATCCCTGTGCCAGTGTGATTACTCTTGACAAAAAAAAAAAAAAAAATATATATATACTAAAATTTCTCTAGCAGTAGCTCTGACTTTAAAACATTTTTTTTTAAAACTTGTGACAGATTGGGCATTCCTGATCGTTACTGGAATAGTATTCCATATTTGAACACCAGAATACTGCAGACTCTTTTTGAAAAATCGATATTTTGGCGGGGTAATATAAAGTCAGAGCGAAGAGCAGCTCTAGTCCTCGACTGAACGCTTTGAAAGACATCAAGCAAGTATGCAGGCATTTGCCCATTATTATTTTATACATAAGTATAGATTTGTGCAGAGTTATCCGTGTTTCCAGTGATAACCACTGCAGATCCAAAAATAACTGATTCGTGGGAGTCCGTGTGGGAGCTCTCAATAAAATTCGAGAAGCTCTCTTCTGAAGTCTAATTTATCTGTTAAGAACACATTTATCTGCGTTACCCCAAACCGTATCACAATAATCAATGTTGGGCAAAATAATGGCATTGTAAATAATTTTTAAGGTACTTAGTGGTAATATTTCCCTTAAGTTGTATAAAAGGTATAATTTCCGTGATGTTTTCTTGCTGATCAGGGCAACATGTACTTGAAAGTTAAGGTGCTGATCAAACAGTACACCAAGTATTTTTAACTCCGTAACTCTCTCAATTTGCTCTCCATTCATAAATAACTTAAGATCTGAGGCACGGACCAGTTTTTGTCTAGTTTTAAAACTCATGTAAACAGTTTTTATTACATTTATGATCAACTTATTTTAGGATATCCAGGCCGAAAGTGAATTAATGTCTTTTTGGATGCTGGTGTCGTCCGCAAACTTATTTACAATGGAGCAGTCAATTGAGGTAAGTAGGTTGTTCACAAATAAATAAAACATCAAAGGTACCAGGATCGAGCCTTGAGGAATTCCGATGTGGATAACCGTTGAATCGGAAACGTATCCTTTGATTGAGACACAGTGTCTGCAGTTATTCAGATACGAAGTAAACCACGTAATGAGTTTACCTCTGACGCCGGCCGTTTCCAACTTTCCTAACAGCAGACGGTGATCTACTGTGTCAAATGCCTTTCTCAAGTCAACCAACACACCTACTGTGTATTTACGATCATTAATATTAGAAATCCTTTCATCATATAATTTCAGTAACGCTGTTGCGGTTGAATGTCCTTGACGAAAGCCCGACAGGCACCTTGTTGACCACCGTTTGCTGTCAAGAAAACTATACACAGAATTATGTACTGCCCTTTCAATTATTTTGCTCACAGATGAAAATATAGAAATAGGGCGGTAGTTATTTGAGCAATGCTTTTCGCCACTTTTAAACAGAGGGAAAACTTCTGCAGTTTTCCAGTCATCTGGAACAATTCCAGATGATAGTGACATATTAAACATGTATGCCAGCGATGGAATAACAACAGGACAGCCAGATTTCAGTAGCCGAACACTTATGCCGTCTAATCCTGTTGCTTTTTTTAAACACATTGACTTGATTTCAGATTCAATAAATTGTTCTGACAGATAAGAGAGTTCTATACAGTCATCGACATAGTTAACACAGTCTGGAGACTATGAGATCCCTTCTATTATCGTTGTTGAATGAGAGTCTACTAGTCGCTGGCCTGTTTTGGAGAAAAAGCTGTTAAATTCATCTGCTGTTCGTCCTGTTTCATAAATATATCCAGTATCACTGACTATTCTATTTGGTACTGTTGATGATTTCTGTGGCAGTATGTTTCTCATAAACTTCCATAAAGATTTAGAATCATTTTTAGTTTCTTCCACAATAGATTTAAAATATTAATTTTTAGTACGCCGCGTTAATCCGAATAGAAAATGTCATTGTTTCTTATTTAGACTATGCCAAGATTGGTCTTTTGTTTTCTTGAATTTTGGAAGACAATAATCTCTCGTGTGAATCGCATTTAACACATCGTCCTTTATCCAAGGTATGGAGATTTTCTTCACCCTTCTATGTAATCCTTTCTTGCTATTATAACCGTAGTAGACCCTTTATCAGCTGGTTTAATAACGATATCCCGATTTTGACGAAGCTAACAGATAGACTGTCTTTCTGCAATGGTAAGATTAGGTTTGTTTTTAGTATTGACAACCTGTTCAAAATCTGTTCTAAGTTTTGCAACACTGTTGATAGCAGGTGATCTAAATGCCAGAACAGGTAATAGGCCTGATTATGTAGTATATGACAGTGTTACTCGCGATACTGACGACGCACAAAATGTCCCCGATAATCCATTAATGCATGTGTCAAAGGACAAAGGTGTTAACAGATTTGGTAACAATTTAATAGTGTGATGTAAAGCTACCGGTCTGCGGATCGTAAATGATCGGATACATGCTGACAGGTATACTGGTCAATGTACCTTCATTGGTTTCAGCCTTATTGACTATGTACTCACAAAAGAAATACATTTTAATTGTCTTTGTGATTTTGGGGTAGGTGATCTCACCGAATTTCCCCTTATCGACCTCTATACTTAAGTACGTTTTTTATATTCAGTAAAAAGCAATACGGAAAATGAAACAACAGAAACGCTACACATGAAATTTGATACTGAAAAGGTACACTCATTTACAAATGAAATGCATTTACGTTCTTATGATCTTTGGCAATGTATTGAAGGTGTTGACAAGGGAGACAAATCTATAAATGAATTAACAATTTTGATCAATGAAGTAGACAAACCATTCTTTCAGAAAACTATAGCGTTAACAAAAGTCAAATTCCGTGTTTCCAATAAAACAAGCAACAAATGGTTTAACCAGGAATGTAAAGAGGTTAAGGGTCGTTATATTAATGCATTAAGGGGTTTTAATAAATGTCACGGAGAAAGAGAAAGAATATTTATTTGTCATTGTAAATCTGTGTATAAAAAAGTATGTAATAGAACTAAAACGGCATACAAACACAGGAAATCAGATGAATTAATAAAATTAAAAACAAAAAGACATAAAGATTTTTGGAAACATTTTCGACGTGGAAATAATAGTAGTGCCACAAGTCAATCAATACACCCAGATGAATTCTTAAAGTTACATTCTCAGTTCAAAAGTCTGGATATAGAGATGCCAGCAACTGAAAACGTAACAAGTGATCCTGTATACGAAGAACTAGACATTACTATCTCCATTGAATAGGTTAAATTAGCTATACAAGGTTTAAAAACGTATATTAAATGAATTTTTCAGGTACAATTGTGATATTTTATATTCTACAATATGTGTGTTATAAATTTATTTAAATGATATAAACACGATTTAAACTAATCACCGCTGAGAGGTCAATGGGAACAATAATAGCACATACTGTTCCGGGGATTATTCTGCCAATAATATATCAAGACCTTGACGCAGTACACTTTAATCCTTTTGATAAAGTCATCAAAATGCTTAGGAATCGTGCGAGTGCGATTTGATTTCTACGGTGGTCACACTGGGTTTAAAGGTGCACATGGTAGTCGTAGGATTTAGGATAGAAGGCACAATACAAAGATTGTTATTTTGGTCAGATGGCTCTGACAGTACAACCTGTACATCTGGTCGAGCAGGTGACTTTGTTTTGCGTCATCGCTTGAGAAATCTGTATCAATAATATAAGGATGGCGATCTGACACTGTAGCTTTAAAGCAATCCGATAGGTTAATCTTGTAGGAAGATTTTCCAAGAAAAGAACCAGCAAAGTTTTTAAGGTATGGAAATCTTTGGAGATGGAGATAACAAGGTACCGACCGGAGTTTTGGGGCGATCGAAATGCAAATAAACCAGGTCTCCGACGGAAAGTTCAGGTTCGCTACGGGTGGAACCCTTTGACCTTTGAACACTTTAATCACTGTGCGAGTGATTGGTGACCCGCTGTGATAGCTGAAGAGAGATTCAGTCTTTGTCTCTCATCGGTAACTGTTCTCCCCGATATTAAACCATCTCGGAGTGCATCGTGGTGTTCACCGTCATCAAATATTGCTCGTGTGTAGGATGAAACACATTCACGAACAACGGGGATGAATTGGAACTCGCGTTGAAGAACATCTGCCTCGAAAGAAACGCAAACCTTATCAGGTGGAGGGTTAGTGGATTGCGGAATTACGCAGTGACTGGACTTCCGGAGAGCAGAACATTGGTGACAGCATTTGGCGGTGTGGTCGATGGAAAAATTCATATCGATGGCAAAAAAATTACGCTTTACGACGAGTTTCAACTGATGGGCTTTTGGGTACCAAATGTGATATGTATGTCCATTAGAAGGGCGTCTAAAAACTGTTTGGGAACAGCAATACATTCGCGCGGGGAATGAAAAGGGTCCTAACATACCATCTTTGGCGATGATGGTGGAAAGGAGGTATCATTTAATATTTTTGATGTTAGATGGACATGTTCTCTGTTTTAAATGACCATGAGTGCGACGTAAATCACTGTATTCGGAATGTAGTGTCAGTCACGGAGAACGGTTGGTGAACGCTAGCCTTGAAGACCCGGTGATGTCTTCTACAGTAGCCCTCAACAAGTAAGACAAACGAACAAATCTGGCATTTTGAGTTATCACAATTTGGGGCATTCCTGTTGGAAAAGTCCGAAGGGATGTTGGCGTTATCTTGTAGGTGGCGGACTGACGCTTGGAACCGACTAACAGTGGATGGGAATGTAGATACCCATGGACTTGCCCAAAACTTCACCACGACATTTTCAAAAGCCTGGAGACAAGGCTTGCTATATGTTAAAACAAAAGCCTTGTAAAGGACTGTATGATGTAGGGGCTGAAATGTTTCAGTTAATAACCATGGAATCTTATCGGGAAAGTCTAGAGGAGACAACACAGTAGCACAACCAGGTATTTCAAGAGTAAGGACCTCAATAAGGTCGCCAAGGACACAACACGTTAACTCTTCCACAGCTGTTTACGAGCCTGACATGCCCATCGCTATACGCGCATCGGAATGGTGTGACTACTCCGCAATACTTTATGGACTGTTTGGTGAGTGGAATTTGGTAGAATGCATTACTGAGATCGGATGTGATGACGTACTTCCATCTACCAATTTGGCGAAGAGTGGAGTCAACATCGGGCATAAGAGGTGGTTGAGGTTTACTGTAGCGGCCGACGTAAAAACAGGCAGTTAGTTACAAGACGAAACCCACCCTTGAAATGACGGGTTGACATATTCAACAGTTATGCCCGCAGTCTCAGGACGAACGAATACACCATTAGCCAAAGTTCACCAAATTTGTGTTGAAGTTCAACAGGGTTTTGTCTAGAGTATAAGGGAATCTTGCCTTTGCGCTCGAGGAGGTTGGACCTACACCACATTGAAAACTGATATCAATTACCCAGAAGCACCACTATAGCCCTTAGGAATAGTGTCTAAAACTAATTAAACTCTGTATGTAAAGAGTCGAACTTTGATCGAATAATTTCAGAAAAACAGTGGTCTGGGTCGTAGCTAATTTCATCAGAGTTCAGGGAATTTCTACGAATAGTCTTGGTGGGTACGGGTGAGTTGTCAGGAACCTAGCTCGAACTAACTGAAAGGACGTAGACAGGACGGATTTGACAAAAGTGTTCACGTGACTTTATTATTTGAGGATCATTAGTCTCATTAGCGATGCTTATCTTGCAAGATACGCTGGAAATCATGGTCGGGGAAGGCGAAACGTTATTACTCGACTCGAGACTCGAAGAAGCTCGAGGTCATAACAGAGGGTTCATAAGAAAGGTCTACTTTGATATACTGTCCAGGCCACACATTAGTGACAGACTAGGTAGCACGTAGCAGGTGGACACGGCAAACAACATTATCAGTGATCTCATCCGGTCAGTCATATTGACACGTAGGTCCGTCCAAGAAAATAATACGCTTTTTGGCAGGCCGAACAAAGATGTCGTTATGGGTAATAAATGGTGTGCCAGCTAAAATGTCTACGTCCAGATTTTCTACAACAAGCACTTGGAAACGGAAGTAACGGGGACCACGTGATATAAAGAAATTCACTTCCTCCAATACAGCAAGCGTTAAGGAGCATCTGCTTGGTGTGCCAATTTGTTTTGCCGATAAGTAATCCGAGACCTTCAGCGACGGACTCGTAAGTTGTGGTGCTCGTGGAAAGCGTCGACATACGGAGATTTGCGTATTTGTATCGGGTAGGCTTGAAGGTCTGTAGCTTGGTTATCATGAATATTACTAATCTCTAGCTGAGGACTGAAAAACTTCACTCTTCATTCGCTAAGGAATTGTCGGTCGGCACTGCCAGCTTGGTGGCACAATGGACATATTTTTGGAGGGCACTTTGGTGTGCCAGAGCTACGCTCAGATTTGGGTCGTGATTGCAATTTCATGTTCGAAAAACGTTGGGCTGATATGCGCATGACTTTAGCATCTTCACCTAAAGCATTTTTGTCAATTAAGAATGGGAGCGGCTTGAAAGATTTCAGGTTTGATTGACGCAAGAGTTCTGGAACGCAATTCTCTTCCATATCGTTGTTTTACAAGTTTGGGAAGGTCAAGGTGTTTTAAACGCAACCATGCCAAAACGATTATATTTTTAAGGTAAGGCGATATTTCCTCGTCTTTGTAAGGAACTGAACCATGAAATTCAGCCATCTCGACATAGGAAAGTACTATCGACAAAAGCCTTGGGACGTTTAGAGGTCTTCTGGGCGTTACTCTGGACTGAGAGACAGGGCAGTAAAATCCAGGAAACGGACGCCTGCTGACTGTAACGTATAATGTAGCCTTATAACGTGGCGGATGTGGTCTATCAAAGTGGAGTCGCGAACGATGGCATTCCGAGCGATTACTGTGCAATCGTTGGCAATTTGTCCAAATATAAGTTCCAGGATGCTGACTTTCTCTTCTGTAGTTTGGCGAAGGTTTTCTGGGACGTCGTTGTTGTCATTAATTAAGCCACGCTGTGGTGTAGCCCTAATTTCCTTTTACTAACGTGACTCCGGGCAGAGAAAAGGGGAAAAAGTAGCTGAATAGTTACTAGTTCCCAGTTCCCGATTTATTTGCCTATATACATTTTCAATCGGTAACTGACCACGAATAAGTAACTGGGTATTTGAGAGTAAGTAGCTGGCTAGTAACTAGATCCCAGTTTTGCCATATACATTTTCAATTAGTAACTGGCCGCGAATTATTAACTGGATACTTGCGAATAAGTATCTGGTTAGTTAGTATTTCCCAGTTCCTAGTTCCCGATTTGTTCCCAACTACATACGTTTTCAACCAGTAACTTGCCGCGAATTAGTACCTGGAAACTTGCGAATACGTATGTGAGTAACTAGTTCCCAATTCCCGATTTATCTGGCCGTATACGTTTTCAATCAGTAACTGGCCGCGAATAAGTATCTGGGCACTTGCGAATAAGTATCTGGCTAGTTACTGGTTCCCAGTTACCGATTCGATTCCAGCAATATACACTTTAAACCAGTAACTGGCCGCGACAAAGTAACTGGGTACACTGGAATAAGTAGTACCTGACAAATAAATATTCGTTTTCAGCAGTACATTGTGACTAAAACGTCTGAATATAACCGATAATCTGTGGATAGTTTGATTACATATTATTAACACAGTGAACTCTCACACATTTGTGGTGGTGGAACCTTTGAAACAGTAACTGGGTACACACGAATGTGTAAATTTATATTCCTTTTGTTCATTTAACTCTGATAATAAAAAAAAAGCTACCACAATGAGCCCTAACCCAATTAAGGCCCCGTGTATAGACTTCTTTGTGAATCAGTAGCTTGCAACATGCGAATAAAAAACTGAAAAACAATATTGGTTTTGACCATTGCTATTTGATAGAAACGCCAAATATATAGTCTATAAGGTGTGCACAGTTTAACAAGCTACCACAACTATCCTTAACCTAATTGAGACCCCGTATACAAGCCTCTTGCTGAATAAGGAATTATGTACATGCGAATAAGTAACTGACAACTAATATTAGCTCTGAAAATTGTTATGGGATTGAAACTCCTACATTTAATCCATAAGATGTGCACAGTTCAACAAGCTTCCACAATAACCCTAAAACAATTTAGACCCTGTGTATACACTCCTTTTTGGATTCAGTAACTGCTACTAACATGCAAATAAGTAACTGACACGTAATATTCACTAATAGTCCTTCTTTAATAGAAGCGCCTAAATTTAATCTATGAGGAGTGGGCAGTACGATAAGCTGCAAAAACGAACCCTAACGCAATTGAAACCTTTGTACAAGCTTCTTGTTGAATCAGTAACTGGGTACATGTAAATAAGTGACTGACACTTAGTATTCATTCTAAGAGTCTTTATTTGTTAGAAGCGCATATTTATAATCGATGAGGAGTGGGCAGTCTTAAAATACCAAAAAGCTACCAAAATAAACCCTAACCCAATTGACACTATGTGTACAACATTAGTACTGAATGAGTAGCATGCTTATAGGTAACTGAAAAATAATAATAATTCTAAGCGCCCATGTTTAATGAAGCACCCACACTTAGTCTATAAGGGTTGGACTGTTAAAGACTCCACCACAATAAACCCTAAACTAATTAATTTGATACAGGCTTCTTGCAAATAAGAAACTGACATGTTATATTCAGTTTAAGCGTCTTTATTTCTACGAAGAGCCTGAATATAATCTATGAGGAGTGGGCATGCAGTGCAGTAGCTATCACAAGAAACCCTAACCCCCTTTAGACCATGTGTACAAACTTAATGCTGAATCAGTAACTGGGTACATGTGAATAAGTAACCGACACGTAATATTAACTCTTAGCGTCCATATTTGATAGAAGCGCTTAAATAGAATCGATAAGGAGACAACATTTTGGGATATTCACATAGATACTTAAAGTGTCACATTCACCCAAAATAAGCTCTGATCAACATTTGATCAACATTGCATTGTATATCAGGGAAAATTGTGGGATACGTACTGATATTTTATTGGGAAAATATTTTTTGTCCCCAGCCAGTAGTCAAAATATAAATTGCTGACAGTATGTATATGGTCTTCTTATGAATATTGGTAAACAATGAAAGGTTTGAAAGGATTCAGTTTCCGTTGTGTTGGCAAAACAACTTCTGCGTCGCATTTATACACAGTATAAAAAGGTGAACTAGATCAGAACAGACATGGTAATATCTGATATTTTATTCATTTTCATCACGAATGAAACAAACAAATTTGGATCATTAGCCTATACCAATTTTAAAGTAACTAAAATGCCTGCAATGTTGGGATAGTTGGCAATGTGATTCGTTCATTTTGGTATTGTTCGTAAAAATTTCATTACTGAGCAAAGTTTGGCGTCCTTTGCCGAATCCATACTGACTACATTCACACCGTCTAACAAAGACATGCTTAATTGACCAAACATAACTCATTGGGATGGTCAAAGCAATTGCCTCCTGTCGCATGGATGTATTCGATATTGACACAGCGATTCATTTAGCTTGAATTCAATTCCCTGCCTACCAAAGGGACAGCATCGTACGGGACAGAAAATCAATTAGACAACAAAAGAAGGATTTTATTTAATGAGAAGTAACAAAAGATAACACCACATCACTACATATGGATGCTGAAAAAGTAGCTATACAGTGCAATTCTAAAAAATTTATTGACATGAACATTGCCACTTCTTGTACACTTACTAAACCAGATTTAATACGGGCGGACGATCGTTTCAAAATTACTTTTTAAACGTAAGATGTTGAATATAAAAAAAAAATAACGACAACTTTAAACGAAAGACGATCTCTCGAAAATAACGCAAAACGATACACGTATTCCAATAAACGTCAAAACGATCCAACTAAACCAGTAAACGTAAAACGATCAATCTTAAACGAACAATATAACTTCGAACGTAGCTCGGCAAATCCGTTTCCGTAACCACTCGGAAATGATCGTTACTTTTTTTTTAACAACCAGAATCTCTCGTAAGCGTTTCGGATAACGTCCATATCCCTGAAAAGTTGCAACTATAGCTCAAGGGGACGATTTTTTTAACTACTCCATATTCTCCAGAGTATTTAAGGGATCTTTTCACGTCAAGAGCGTCATTACACAATAATACCACGTGATCGACGAGCACTGGATCACTGGAGCACAGTGAAGTGTCTGACATCTCATGGACAGAACGAAACGATGGCAGATTGCTTGCAAATTGCAAAGAAGGCGAGTTAGAAAATGAACATAATTTACCTCTCTGTTTGTTAGTTTAAAGGTATTAGCCTATACCGACAAATTTCGATATGGATCTTTATCATAGTTTCGTAAAATCCAAGCACTTTTCTATTCATAAAGCTGGTTCACACTGGTTAAAAAAAACTAGAAAAAATATTTTAAAAATGCGGTAATTTGACGAGTTTCTATGATATGCACAAATGACTTTTCGCGGCCGTCTTCCTCGTGAATAATCAACGCCCAGGCGAGCCAGTGACCTATATTAGGCCAGTGAGGCGGGCCAAGTAGTCACTCGACCTATGATCAGCTGTAGCACTTGTGATAATGCATTCATGGGGTTACCCGAGTCACGAAACCGCCTCCGTATAAGCCAGGGCTCATTAACCATTAGACATCGTAATGCAGGTCGCTTTATAGATTTTACTATTATTACTTTATTATTATTTTAATACGGTATGTCACACATTTTCGAAATTGGTATTTCTGAAAGCTTATATTTGAGCCATACCAGAAAAATATAGAAAACCCGGTTTAATTCGTTTCAGTAGAGTTTTGGCCGAAATTCTGAGGTATAGTACCTTTTAGTTGTTTATTCAGGTGAAGTTTGGTGCTATGATGCAGTTACCATATCTTTAAAACATATATTTAAATTTAAATTAATTTGAATTCACTTTAAAAATGAAATAAATTGTTGTTGTTGTTGTCGCTGTTGTAGCATACTGATTTAGGCTAATTCAAGGCTTTAAAATTAATTGAAGTTCACGGTTTCTCTTTTGAGTGATAACAAATATGTTGAATCCCAGAAAGACAGGTAAAGCAATATTTAACTAGTTTTGGCCTTACATAAACAAGTGTAATTGAAGCGTAAGTAGGAAATCTAAAATGTTCATTGCAAACTTGTCAAGCTCATGTTGTATTGAGAGCCGGGCATGTTTGGACACTGGAAGGTACAGAACGCCACTATACCCTATACTCATTGGATAACCTTGCAAAATTGTTCGATTAACTTTATTCGATTTACCTATACATAGTAGCGTCAAAACAGAGGCAAATAATCAAAATGTAAATACGTAGTACAAGAAATTTCATTTACCGCCAACAGTCTAAAGTTAGCCGCTCACTAAAAAGTACAAAAGATAAAAAAAATATTTTAAAAACATGCGTGAGCTAGTCAAATTAAACACAGTTTCTCAGCCAAATATACTCAAGATCTTTTATAAATAACATTCAGCATATTCATATTGTTCTACCCACGCCATTAATTTTCCTGAGACAATAATATGAAGGGGAAATTTTACCGAATAAACTACAGAACATTTCAAATACAACATTTGTGACAGTATCAAGTATACAAAAACATTTTACCAAGACTTTACACGCAATCCGTTTTTACCCTTAGATTTGCGGTACACAATGCAGATACGATGACAGTCAGATACGACGAGAAAACATGTCGACAACATTCCAAAGTACAATCACGGATATACAAAGTGTTCATCTAGGAGGATCGCCAATGAAGCTTTTCCCGGACAAGCCCCCAAATGTCACGTGTCAGCTAAGGGCAGCCAACCGTTTCTATTAAATTTATATTTGGGTCAGCCTCTTGCACTCTGATAAACACACATTACAAGGACACAGGTAGACAGGATACTCGATTTTATTTGACGTCAATGGAACAAACGGATACTGGACAGATACACGGGATGGCGTCTCGAAAACGGAACTCTAAATGGCTACCGCCAAGTATATGGTCGCCTGCCTATACAGCCAGGCTTCAGGGAACGCTTCTAACAAAAGCAGAAGAAACAGAAAATACATCATTTAATACTACTGCGTGAATAACAATTAAATTAAATTGGGGAGGTTGGTATTGAAACGCCTATTCAATACTATATAATGCTTAATTTAAACTGGCTGCAATCATACGCAGATGAGAGACAGCATGATATCTAGTTTGAATTGCCGCTACTGTCCAATACCACATACATGTTGAATAGTTACAAAATATCCGTTATAACGTATTACATAATATTTAGTCAGCTTGTGACAGTCTGCTAACATGGAAGGTCGGTGTTTCTTTGTAAAAAGTTGACATGGAGGCACATTTAACTCAGTGCAAGTAAAGATTGGATTTACATAATATAAAGTAGCTCTTCTTATTTCAAATAAGTTGGACATACTCAAAATTAAAATAATTCATTTGTAATAGTTTCCATATGTAGCTTTTCTTTTTTTAAATTGTGTAATTGTTTTTTCAACCTTGAGATACTTTCTTGGCCCTGGCATTTTAGTATTGCACCCATTTTTACCAACACATTTGCATAATATGGAACACTGATTACTGATGAACCCGAAATAAATTGGAATGGACAGTGTTTCAAAGTTAACAACACTTTGATTAATTGTTACATGGAAGGTATGAAAAGATGATGTTGAACATTATGGAAATTTAAAACCATTTCATTTATTTAAAATATCCATTTATTCTGCAAAGCTTTAAATAACATATGAGTATGTTACTACCATGCGGCTGAAAAGAGTGTGTATACAGAAACAAATTTCAATGGTATTATTATATATGATAAGACACAAAGGTGACCGAACAGTCGGAGCCGTTTATCTTTGATAGCAATCGTTCACAAATCTACTATCTTCAGCTGTGGAAAACAATAACAGAAAGGGTAACATGATTTCCTTGACAATGTATATATCTGAAATTATTTTTTTTGTTGAACATTTTTCCTTTTAAATTTCTTTTTATGACGATATTGCCACTTTGGCAGGGTGGGGATACGAGGCCAAGGAAAATGTCCAAACGGCTTTCTCAATGTAGAATACACTTAGCCGATAAGTGGTAATTCCTTTGATCATCCTAATGCGTTGTGGTTGGTCAATTAAACCTGGTTTGTTTGACGATCTTGAAAACGTAGTCTATATGGGTTTGTTGAAGGGCGCACTTGCAAGAATGTGATGGACAATGCTATCGAATCCCTTTACAATCAACCCTTATAACTCTGAGGTAAGCATAATAATCACACCCAAAAATCTGCATCTTAAACAACAATAATATGTTGGAGTTGTTTCGTCAACACAATAAAAACATAACCCTTCCAAGCAGCCGTTGGGTAACTTTTCTTTAATAGCTTCAATTAAGATGTTTACTTTTCCCAAGACTGTGGTTTCGATTACTTCAAATATTTTCAGATAAGCAACTTCTCACAATTAATCATCTGTATTTAGTCGGTCTACTTATAGACGTTTCGGCCTAGTTTCTACGACTTATTTCAACCGTTTGTACCTCCTGAGCCTTTGGCTAAGGAGTTTTGCTATCGTCGTCATTAGTGACGAGGCTGGATGTGTGTCTGTGTCGTTTCGTTTCTAGGCCATAATTATGTAACTAACGCAGTACATTTGATGAAACTTGCATGCTGTATCCACTTTAAACTGAAATTGTGCCCCTGTAAGTTTCCGGTTTGGGGAAAATGTTATTTTATTTTAAAAACAATAAAGTTGTCTCTGAATACCATATATGGCATATTCCGCAGACTTTCTGAATATTCAGCAGCAGAAATACAAGCACATTACTCCCAGGGGCTTAGGCAGGTTGTATCAAAATGCATAGGATTGGTCAAAAGCTATAAGGGGAAACAGGAAAGACAATCTCCCCCCTTCTCTCCCACGCGAGTTTCTATTATGAAAGAACACACGTGGGTAGACTCGGCTCCCTCGTACTCGCCCTGATATTTCACTATCACAACGGAAGTATACTATGAATAATAACAAGATGTGTGCGGGGGGGGGGGGGGGGGG